>CANNZV010002111.1:0-16860 GCA_947561585.1 Caprella mutica
TATATAACAAAAGCAAATTGTATAACTATTGCCTTTTACTTTGGGTATAACTATTATGGAATTCACCAAAATTAGTAAATTACATCTTAAATATTTCATCGAATGTTTTAAGTATAGTCCGTAAGTGTATATCTTGCTACACCTCCAATTTCAGCAGCTTTTCTCACAGATAAACCTTTTTGGAATTCATCAAATGTTTTTTGAATACCTTCTTTATTACGGCTTCTATGAGTTTTCCTTTTATAATGAAAAAGCATGAATACGATCCCCAAACTGTCAAATAAAGACACTTATAATATTAAAAGTTGCAACTAATCTTATAAATGAATGCTATTTCAATTAAAATAATTAACTTTAAGTTCAGAATGTTCTTTTTAATAATAATTACTTCAATAAATTGTAATGTTGGACTGAATCAGATACAGAGTTCGGACACCGTCCGAAACAAACCAAGACAGATGTGTCCGATTCATCTCAAATGACACTTCAAAATTAAAAATATCACCATTTTTCTAATTTCATTTGTATTATTTTTTTAACACACCAAACATAACATAAAATATTGATATAATTCATACCTTTGAGATTGAGAATCTGTTTCGTATTCATATAGTCCACACACGATCCAATTGAATCACGAAAAATTACATCAATATTGAAGAAAACAGTAAATTACCCCTCGGGGCGAAATACTACATCTCCGCACTGGATCTTTCAAATAGCTGACAGTTAACACCTCGAACACATTCAGTGAGTATGTGGTTACCACATCCGCATTCGGGTGTCACAGGTACATTTGGTCTCTAACTTTTTCATTTGGGCAGCTATGAAGTTTAAACTTATATAATGTTTGAACTATATCACTACCAATAATACCAAGTGAAATTATCGTCAATTAATTGAAATTTGAATTAGTAATAAGCAAAACAAACTTTGAAAAATGATGAACCTAGCTGAGTTACCCGATCGGGTGTCACAGGTACATTTGCAGTTTATTTTTGATAAATATACTGATACATGTATCATGAAATTAACATAACAGAACCATAGCGGATCAAAAATCTACATAACAAAATTCTAAAGACCGGAAATGTTACAGTTAGCATTCGATTTTCATGAAATAAAAATGATCTTTATTAAAATCAAATTTCAATTAATTGACGATATTTTCACAGGATATTATCAGTATTGATATAGTTCGAACATTGTGTAAGTTTAAACTTCATAGCTGCCCAAATAAAAAAGTTACAGGCCAAATGTACCTGTGACACCCGAATGCGGGTGAGGTAACCACCCATGAACGGTTACACTGAATACCGAATTACACCGAATTATACCGAATTACACCAAATTAGACCGAATTAGACCAAATTACAGTACAGGCATCCCCCGCTTTAGTTACCAAATCACAACTCAGTTTAATTACCAAACGGTAACTAAAGCGAAGAAAAGTAACAAGAGATATATAATTGTCACTCCTTGATTATATATCTCATTTTCAATGAGTTATGATGGAAGAAAATTTGTTTTAGAGTTAAAGTACTATATAAGCCTATTATTAAACAGTGTTTAACGTTTAAAGTTGTGAACTTATTAAAGGTTTTAAAATCCAACCATAGCTTAGCTCTAACTCATTATAGGTGAGTAATTAATAGATAATTTGATTTATATAATTATTGTGTTACATTGAACAAACAGCAATTTTATGCTCTATGAAATATTTTTTGGAAGAAGGGTACTAAGTTTCAAGTTATTGGTAAGTTCTACATTTTTGGACACGTTCGAAAAGAAAATATAATAATTATAATTATTATTCAACTTCTATTCAAATTGGTATTATGAATACCAATTGAAATAAAAGTTATATAATGATTATTATATAGAGATTTTTACGTTTACGAAAATATGGAACCGTGTCGATGACACTGTACTTACCTTAAAAACATTGTCTCCGTTTTCTATGTCTAAAAACGGTACTTATTTCGAGACATGACTCGAAATAAGTACCACTTTCATTAAAGTGAGGTGTAACTACTAACTCACGATGTAACTACTGTCTGTATACTCAATACCAAATTACACCGAAAAATACTGATTTACACCTGATTATAGCGAATTACACTATACTCAATACCGAATTACACCATAATCAATACCGCACTACACCTGGTTATACCAAATTACACTCCACTGAATACCGAATTACACCTGATTATACTGAATTACACCTGAATATACCTAACTACACTATACTAAATACCGAATTACACCTTATTTTACCGAATTACACCTTATTTTTACCGAATTACACCTTATTTTAACGAATAACACCTGATTAATTATACCGAAAATGAAATAACCCCCCCCCCCCCATCCCCCCGATATAAGCCCCTCTCTTTTAACTAGGTAAACTAACTAACCTTGGTAGATATATTAGTTAGCAACTAAATAACTATTCTAGTCAGTTAATAAGCTCCCTTCCCCTCTTAATTTTAATATATTTTATAATATATGTTACTAGCCATTATATCAAAAGTAAGGAAGGTAACCTATAATTAATCAACTTGATGAATTTTCTTAAAGAAGATATTAATACACTCTAATATATATATGAATAGGGGGCCATGCCACCCCCGAACCCCCTTGCCATGTCATTAAACAAATAGTGTGTATTACAAAAAACTACTGGATACAACAAACTAAACTAGATTACATGTACTCGGTAGAGCGCATACCTTCGCCGCCTCTTTGACCGGTTCTCTCCCAAAATCTAATAAACTTGTAACTAGATAATGACCAATCGTCCCACGGTCACCAGTTGCCTCGTGTGAACGACTCAGCAACTAATGACCGTCACTGCAAACAACCATGCTAGAAAACCCTCAATCTGAAGAATTCTTTCATCATTTGAGGAGTTACTTCTATTGGCTTTACTGCTCAAGAAGGGAGAGACGCACTCGAAAAAAAAAATTGCAAACGCATGAGATGTTAACATTAGAGATGGGACGATACCGAAATTTTCACAAATACCTATACCCAGATTTTGACTGATGTCAATACTTACTAAATATTGTTATCGCCAATTTATAGTTAATATTAGAATAGATATTGTATAAACAAATTATGTTCTAGAAATTTAAAATACTATTGGTATCGATACTTTCTTACCCACACCGATATGATAAAAATTACAGATACCAATTCCAATACTTCGACTCATCTCCATTTAACATAAAGAATAGACAAATATTTACATCATACACTTTAAATAATTTATGCAGCTGTGGGCTGATAATTTTGAATTCTAAAATTTCTTCCAAACCACAAATAAAGAGGAAAATTATTTGAATACTGCAGACAGCGGGCTTAGCTCACAAAAAGTTGCGTCACTGAGTGACTTCGTATGAAAGCTACTATTAATATTGTACCCCACAGTCAGTGACGGCAACTTTCAGTGACGGTCACTAATTACCTTACGCTTCACTGCAAAATGCAGTTGCGCAACCGGGCAACCGAAATGACTTCGTATGAAAGGCTATGTCACTGTTGCGGGTATATGCATAGTAAATGAGTAAATGATGGCGAGTAACTGGTGACCGTCACCAGTGACGGTCACTAAGTGACTCGTGTGAAAGGGGCCTAACATAAAATCTAAGACCTCGTAGTTGAAGAGCATAACCCTAGTGCTATCTTCTAAAACTGCGAATAGTAAGTATTGAAAAAATGATAAACATGGTAGAAATGAAAAAAAGATAATACATAGTCCTATTTACAACAGTTCGGACCCCCTTTCTCATCCATTCACCACAGACAGTTCCAGGATAGAGCCCCTGGGTGCTCAATTGTAGCAAAGCTCTTTCACAGTCATTTTCGAGTTCATTTGAAGCATTTTGGTGTGAAAATTGAACGTATTTATAATTTTGTCAATTTAAAGGTACATATTAAAATGCTGGGACATATATGTCTAATTCGTAGTGAAAGGGCTAAAAAAAAATTGTCAAATAAATTTTTTACAGAAATTAAAATGGTATGACTGAATACATTTTGGGGGATATCTCAAAAGTCCAACGCCCCATTATAGTCCGACACCCCAATAGTCAGTCTGACAGTTACATCTTTCTGTTTAATTATTTCTCGTTATATTTTTCGATTGAAATATAAATTATAATTAAATTGATATCTATATATGTAACTAATCTAAACAATAAAATAATTTTCCTTACTTTCATTTTATAATGTTATATTCCTATCTTATTTATTATAATATTATAAATAGCAATCCCTCATTCAATTTCATCATTTAATGTAATTTTTTGTATCCGCTAGTTTTTTGTAATGCACACTTATTGATTATTTAATAACCAGGCAGGGGGACATATATTTGATGTTAAATAAACTACAAAAGTGTCGAACTAATGGGGTGTCGGACTATTGGATAGTAACCATACATTTTGATATTTGATAAGACTGTGAAGGCTAATTGCCCATAATCATATTGCAGTGGATAACTTTAAATTAATATCGAAAAATCCTGACCAATGATCAAGGATATAATTGGCTGTAATTCGGTACTCAGTGAAGTTTAATTCGGTATAATTAGGTGTAATTCGGTATTCATTGAAATTTATTTCGGAATAATTTTGTGTAATTTGGTATTCAGTGAAGTTTAATTCGGTATAATTAGGTACATAATCAGGTATAATTCGGTATAATCAGGTGTGATTCTGTATTCAGTTTAGTGTAATTCGGTATAATTAGGGGTCATTTGGTGTAATCAGGTGTAATTCGGTAATTAGTGTAGTGTAATTCGTTATAATCAGGTGTAATTCAGCATTCAGTGGACTGTATTTCGGTATTGATTATGGTGTAATTCGGTATAATTCGGCGTAATTCGGTGTAATTCGGTATTGAGTATAGTGTATTTCGGTATTTAGTATACTGTAATTTGGTATATTTAGGTGTAATTCGGTATAATTCGGTGTAGGTAATTCGGTATTTAGTATACTGTAATTTGGTATTTTTAGGTGTAATTCGGTATAATTCGGTGTAGGTAATTCGGTATTGAGTATAGTGTAATTTGGTATTTAGTCATTAATCATTAATCAGGTATAATTAACATCAAAATTTGTAGTGACTCATAATTGGAAAATGAACTGGAGAAAATAAGGAGAGATCTGATATCAAATAATTATCCAAGAAAAGAAATTAATAGAGTAATAAATAAGAAGAAATTTCACCTACAAAACCAATAACAGTCAGCAAGAAGTGAAGAAGAGGACAGCAACAGACGATATATTGTAGCCCCATACATAAAAGGAACGAGCGAAAGAATATAAAGGATTTTGAAACCATTTGATATCATGTTAAGCAATAGATCTTACAATACTATAGGAAACTAGGTTATAAGAATTAAGGATAGATTAGATAAGGACAGTAAAATTAATGTAGTATATTAGATAGATTGTTAGGATTGTGATAGTGAATATGTAGGAGAAACAGGTAGAATGTTAGGAGATAGGATTAAGGAACATGAATCTAATGTAGTTAAGAGAGTAGAATAGTCATAGATATATTAGCATAATCGAGATACAGGCCATACTTTAAATTTTGATAATGTTAGGATATTTTAACAATGTTAGCATACTTTTAATAGGAGAAAATTAGAATCGCAGTATACGCATGGATAGGATAACACTTTAAATAGAGCATATGAAGTTCCTTAGTAAATAGTTCCTATAGTTAATAAGATTGTCAAAATTTAAACTTGAAATTTAAAAAAAAAATAGAAATTAGGATATGTATCATGATTACGAGTAGGTAGAATATAAGTCGCTTGTTTTTCAATAAATGTTACCCCTGAAGACGGAAATCACGAAGATTTCTGAAACCTTGGGAAATACTTAAAACTACTTCTTGTTGAGTTCTTCATCCTACAAAAAAAGGCATAATTAGGTATAATCCAAGGTTCATAGACTATAACAGGTTAAACGAATAGAAATAGTACGAAATGTTACTAAGAGCTGAGTCTACAAATTCTTTAGATGAAAACTTTTTCTTTAGATTAAAACCTATGAAACCTATGTTACAAATAATTGACATTTTACATTGTTTATTTCTCATTTTATTATTGCAATATTATGTTTGTTCTTATTTTAGGCTTTAAGCTACAGTAATTAAAGCGGATGAAAATGTTAACCAGTGCCCATTAATCAACGGACAACGACGTGAATAGCAGTTAGCTTTATGTTCTTTTAACAGTGATAATAACGATTACTTTATAATATTTTTTATACCATTCGATAGATTATTAAATTCTATTCTGACTCACACCCGAGTTTAATTTATCGTTTAAGAGATATTCAAAAAGGAAGACAGAAAATGTTGTTTTCTCATTGGCAATTTTTTCCCTATTCGTTTAACCTGTTATACAGGGTGGGGCGTAAGTTTGGAAGCAAATGAAAGTGCATATTACAGGGTGGGGCGTAAGTTTGGAAGCAAATGAAAGTGCATATTATAATCCAACGAAAAATATATTGAATAATTTACAGTTATGTATTATTACATAAGGGTTTGAAGAATTCAAGAATCATAAATTTATTCAAAATGTCCCCCCTTGTTTTTAATAACAGCCTCAAATCTCCTCCGAACTCCTCCTACTGCTGCACGCAACTGTTCTTGTGAAATTTCCTTCCAAGATCTCTGGAGCGAACGCTTTAAATCATCCACACTGCGATGGAATTTACCACAGGCCTTTGATTCAAGAATGGACCATACCGAAAAGTCCATAGCATTAACATCTGGGGAGCAGGGAGGCCACATTTCTTTGGATCAAAACCGTAGAAGATGGTCATGGCACCAGTTTTGAGTGACATTTGCAGTATGTGAAGTCGCGCCGTCTTGCTGAAATGTCCATAGAGTGTCATTACCGAAGTGATCCCTAGCTGACTCCAACATTGGCGTAAAAATATTCTAAATATAACATTTAGCATTGATTTTGGCGCCTTGTTCCACAAAAATTAAAGGAGATCTCCAAGTTTCTGAAACGGCGGCCCAGACCATTACTGAAGCAGGTTTCATGGTTCTGTGGACAGTTTTTTGGTTGTATGGGATGTCTTTTGCACTTTTACCAATTATTCTGTCATTCCTCCGGTTGCGAGCCATTTCCACTGTGAAAATTTTTTCGTCAGACCAAACAATTTCACCAGCCGTGCCAGACTTCAATTCTCTCAGAAGTGCTTTGTTTCTCTCCAATCTCTTTTTCTTTACAGCTTCTGACAGAGTCTGTCTCCTTTGGAGGGTGAAAGAGGACATCTTTAGGTCTTCTTTGACAACTCTCCTCATTGTTCTGGGACTCACATTAGCTGTTTTGGCTAACAATCGTATTGACCTTTTCGGGTTCCTCCTGATCTTCTCTCGGGCACATTTTATCAATTGTTTGGTGCGTTGTGAGCTTGGTCTACCACTTCTTGGACGATCAGTCAAGTCTCCTCTCTCATTAAAACGTTTCACACACTTCCAAACAGTCGATCTCGCTATTGAGAGAGTCTTTGGAATGACGGAATCTGACTTCCCGGCACGGTGTAGAGCAATAATAGCTTCTCTTTTGTCTGACATTTTTGAATTGACTAAATTTTTGTAAAAAATAACACTGCCACGTCATAATGTAGTGTCTCTACTATAGTTCAAACCCTATCACCTACTTAGGAACTTATTTTTAAGAATTATATTAATGTTTGAAAAATTGCTTCCAAACTTACGACCCACCCTGTATATAGTCTATGAACCTTGGTATAATCAGGTGTAATTCGGTATTCGGTTGAGTGTAATTTGGTATAAGCAAGTGAAATCCGGTACAATCAGGTGTTATTTGGTATGATCAGGTGTCATTCGGTATTGAGTGCAGAGGTGGGCGTAGCGCCGCTTCTTTTTGTGTAGCGGCAGCGCCGCTCCTTTTTTCAGAAGCGCTAGAGGTTTTTTGCGCTACAGCGCTGCCGCTTCTTTCAAAATAATTTTTTTAAAGTTATTTAAGGAATCTAGATGAAAATCTATACAAGTGCGCGACATAAGATAGCTAATCAGTTGTAAGTGATATTCAGACAAATCCGCGCAGAACGACCAACTGATATTAGATTATTATGGTGTGTGGGCAATGATAGAATATTATGGTGGGCAATGATATATTATTTTGGTTGGCAATGATAGATTATTTTGGTTGGCAATGATAGATTATTATAGTCGGCAATGATAGATTAGTATGGTGTGCAATGATATATTATTATGGTGGGCAATGAAAGATTATTGTGGTGGGCGATGAATGGAAGATTATGGTGGGCAATGAAAGATTATGGTGGGCAATGAAATATTATGGTGGGCTGTGAAAGATTATGGTGGGCAATGAAAGATTATGATGGGCAATGAAATATTATTGTGGGTAATGAATGAATGATTATGGTGGGCAATGAAAGATTATGTTGGGCAATGAAAGATTATGTTGGGCAATGAAAGATTATGGTGGGTAATGAAATATTATGGTGGGCAATGAAAGATTACGGTGGGTAATGAAAGATTACGGTGGGTAATGAAAGATTATGGCGGGCAATGAAAGATTATGGTGGGCAATGAAAGATTATGGTGGGCAATGAAAGATTATGGTGGGTATTGAAGGATTATGGTGGGCAATGAAGAATTATGGTGGGCAATGAAGGATTATGGTGGATAATGAAAGATTATGGTGGGCAATGAAGGATTATGGTGGGCAATAAAATATTTTGGTGGGTAATAAAGGATTATGGTATGCAATAAAGGATTATGGTGGGAAATGAAAGATTAAAGTTTTTTATATTTTAAATATTAAAATCGTGACATTTTTCTTGCAACCAACCAACCAACAGACATAGACACAAAATGTGAGGTATCGGAATGATAAAATCTTCAATTTAACTTGGATCAAAAATTATTTCACTTGGATCAAATATTATTTCACATTGATCAAGTTCAATTGCTTATAAGGATCAAATTCAATTTCACATGAATCAAATTCGCATGGATCAAATTCAAATTCACTTGGATCAAATATTATTTCATTTGGATCAATTAGAACTGTAAATGGTATAGAGAGAGGAAGTGTTGCAGCGATTGCAGGACGCTAAGGGTACGGTTACTATGGATGCGTATTCAAGCGATTTTTCGCACTGACGACTTCTGATGAAATCGGATGAAAATCAAACTCATGCTTTCCAATGGGAGTGGTTACAGTGGCTGCAATTTGGTCGTCAAAATACGTACGAAGTCGTCAGACTAACTTCAGCGTTCAAATGAGTTTGATTTTTTCATGCGACTTGCGACAACTTTCGGTAATTTTTGTGTATATTTCTCTTACTTTTGATTGCTTTACTGTTTACCCATGCATTTTGGAATTATATTATTTGATACTAGGTATCGGAAATAATACAGATATTATTTAATTATATAAAGTTAATTTAATTATAATATAATTATATATAGAGGCTTTAATTGGTTGTTACTTTGTACAATTTTTATTTTTAATAAAATGGAATATCTTTCAATAATTATATTACATAATAATAATCAAATTAGCATTGCGTCTATTACTATTTCAGAGGCACACATGTATTAATTCCTCCCGAACTTTACCACAAATAAACATAGTTTAGACCCCAATATTAATGGGGCAGAAACATACTGACGATCAGAAATCGCGTACAGTGTAACCACCTCGCACTGACGATCAGTTCTGACGATATCGTCAGTGCGAAATACGCATGCGAATACGCATGCATAGTAACCGTTCCCTTGGGTACGGTTACTATGCATGCGTATTCGAGCGATTTTTCGCCCTGACGATATCGTCAGAACTGATCGTCAGTGCAAAGTGGTTACACTGTACGCGATTTCTGATCGTCAGTATGTTTCTGCCCAATTAATATTGGGGTATAAACTATGTTCGAATTAATACATGTGTGTCTCTGAAATAATAAACTCAACGCTAATTTGATTATTAATTTCACAATTTTACTACACACAATTTCGAAATACCTAAATAGAGAAATGATGAGAATATTTTTATGTAATATATTTATTGAAAGATATTCCATTTTATTAAAAATAAAAATTGTACAAAGTAACAACCAATTCAAGCCTTTATATATTTATATTATGATTAATTAATTTTATATAATTAAATAATATCTGTATTTATTCTGATATCTAGTATCAAATAATATATTTCCAAAATGCATGGATAAACAGTAATAGCAATCAAAAGTAAGAAAAATATACATAAAAATTACCGAAAGTTGTCGCAAGTCGCATGAAAAAATCAAACTCATTTGAACGCTGAAGTTAATCTGACAACTTCGTACGTAATCTGACGACCAAATCGCTGCTACTGTAACCACTCCCATTGGAAAGCATGAATTTGATTTTCATCCGATTTCATCAGAAGTCGTCAGTGCGAAAAATCGCTTGAATACGCATCCATAGTAACCGAACCCTAAGGAAGACGGTGCAAAAACTTATTTTGTTTCAGTTATATCATTTCTCCGTTGAACAGACGCCAGATTGCCAGTCACGCGAAGACAAAATAAGGCGTCCCGCAAGACGCGATATCATTTTGGCCACTGACTCACCACAATTGTGTTGAATCTATACTAATAATTTCCCTCGTGTGTTTATTTATTTATTTGGTGTCCGTATTTACTCGATTGGGTTTAAACATGAAGAATGTAACTATGATACTCACGAGAATATATTGACTTGATATTTAAATTCCCCTGTTTTTATTCAATTATTTAATGTTTTAAATGTTTTAAATGAAAAAAGTATCAGTTTATGCAGAAAAATAAATTTTATTTTATTTCACTGAAAATGACCTAGCAGTGGGTAATAAATTACTATTGAAGACCCGTTATTTTGAACGGGCAAATACACTAGTTAAAAAGAAAAACAAATGCCTAATATGATCACCTAAAGTAATATGATACCGAACTACTATATTACAAAAATCTATCTACTTTTTAAATAAATTACTAAGTCTAAAATAAAATTAAAAATATTAAATGCTAATTATGAAAAAATAAAAACTTCTAAAAATCGAATTCAAAAGATAAAATAAAAAAGGGAAAGATGAACAAAGAAGTTTCTCAAGAACAGTCACAGAAAACAGTCAAGTAAATGATCTGAATCTTTTCACAGTTACAACCATCCCCAATTTAATTTATGATATTACACCATTTCTAATTCCCACACTCAACCTCTGAAAACAAAATTAAAATAACTCTACCTATTATATTATCATACTAATGTATTTGTATATGATAATAATAAGCCTAATAATCTAAAACGATTGTGATTTTTTCAGCAATAGCGTTCTTGTGTAGTTTAACTGCTAATTTTAAGTCAATATTCGGTTTGATTTCCCCTCTTTTCCACCATTTTTACAAGACGTTTATCCATCAAATCTGTCAATTTCTGAATTGTATCAGACGTTATCGTCTTACAAGAGTCTTCAGTATTCTTCCAGAGCTCATCTTTCGACGAGAACTGACGTCTTCGCACATACACATTCTTCTTCAGGATGGACTGAGGTTCTTCAATTGGGTTTGAATCTAGAGAGAGACTTGTCATTGACGAACTTATTTATTACTTCTCAGGAAATTCACAGTTGCCTTAGTAGAGTGAGAAGAGGCTTTTTTATGTATGAAAATAACCTTTTTTAACCGCAGCAAGTTTCCTTTTCAGCCAATGAAAAAATCCACAATTAAAAAGTTAATATAATTAGCAGAACTTATTTTTACTTCTTCTGGAATACTGGAAGATCTGACTAGTTCATTTCCAATGGTCCCAGCCCAAATTATCATACCTCAACTTCCATTTTGACGTCAAATTCGTTGGCAATGTGGTGAGGCATGCGTCAGCTCATCAGTCAGGGCCATCGAGACTTTTCACGCATTTGGTCTTTGTAGAGTACTATTTGGTAATCAGTCTTAATATACTTTTCCGCCTATAGTAATCTTGTGTGTATTCTTCGAAAGAGGCCTGGTAACAGGTGAAACATAAGAGGTAATTAGTTTCAGTATTCTACAGTGAGAGGTTTTTCTACACAGACACTCTTAAAAACTGCATCACTGGTTTCCAATGGTTTCCTCTTTAGTTCTCTCTTGATCAAGGACAGTTATGTCTCGCAGCTATTTTGTATTTGCCCCTATCCTTGCGTGTAATCTTTTTACAGGGGATCAACATTTAAAGTTTACACTGTACGTGGCTGTAAAAATAATAAATTCAATTTTACAGCATATAAGATATTTTTTTTGGAAAGTAGCGCTGTAGCGCTGCCGCTACATTCTGCTGTAGCGGAAGCGGCAGCGCCGCTACATTATTATGCATGTAGCGGCAGCGGCAGCGCCGCTGCTTTTCAAAGTAGCGCTGCCCACCTCTGATTGAGTGCAGTGTAATTCGGTTTAATCAGGTGTAATTCAGTATAATCAGGTGTAATTCGGTATTCAGTGGAGCGTAATTCGGTATAACCAGGTGTATTTCGATATTTATTATGGTGTAATTAGGTATAATTCGGTGGAATTAGGTATAATTCGGTGGAATTAGGTATAATTCGGTGTAATTAGGAATAATTCGGTGTAATTCGGTATAATTAGATGTAATTCGGTATTTAGTATAGGGTAATTCGGTATTGAATATAGTGTAATTCAGTATTTACCACAGCGTAATTCGGTATAATTCGGTATTCAGTGTAACCCACATATGGATGCAGTATGTACCTTATTGCATTCAGTTCGGTTACACTAAATACCGAATTATACCGAATTACACCGAAATACACCGAATTACATTCCACTGAATACCGAATTACCCCTGATTATACCAAATTACGCCTGATTATACTAAAATATGCCTGATTATACCGAATTACGCCTGATCATACCAAATTACGCCTGATTATACTAAAATATGCCTGATTATACCGAATTACGCCTGATCATACCAAATTACATTCCACTGAATACCGAATTACACCTGATGTCTTACACTGCGATTGGACAGTGACAAAATGGGGGTACGGTCAAGAGCCCCCCGGTCAAGTGCTCCCCCGGTCACGAGCCCCCCGGTTATGAGCCCCCTAGGTCATAAGCCCCCCCGGTCACGATCGCCCCCCTCCCTGTTTTTTTAACCCTTATTTACCTAGTTAAACAAATGAAGAACTACTTAGATAGAAATAACTGAAAGTTCATAATGTAGTTTGTTGTATCCGCTAGTTTGTTGTACTGCACACTTCATGATTGTTTAATGACCTGGCAGGGAAGTTCATGACCGGGGGGGCTCTTGACCGGGGGGCTCATGACCTACACCCGACAAAATGTATACTTTACCAATTCTACTATATATTGAATAAAGGAACTGATCAATATTATGTTAAAAGAAAGGCCTTAATTTTACCCTATTAATAAAGGTAAAAAAAGGGGATGACTGGAGGAAGCGGGTTTTGTGTCCTACGGTGTACAGATATGTACACGAACCCCTCCATGACATAACGGCGCGGGTTTAGGTCATAAGCCCCCCCCCCCCTGTTCTTTAATACTTATTTACACGTTTGCAGTTCATTACTGATTAAACATAAAATATATGTATATCGGGGGCCGTCCTGCCCCTCGAACCTCCCTGCCAGGTCATTAAACAATCATGAAGTGTGCAGTACAACAAACTAGCGGATACAACAAACTACATTAGCAACTCTCAGTTATTTCTATATAAGTAGTTCTTCATTTGTTTAACTAGATAAGTAAGGATTAAAAAACAGGGGGGAGGGGCTTATGACCTAGGGAGGCTCGTGACCGGGAAGGGAGGGGGAGGGGCTCGTGACCGGTTGGGCTCATGACCTGGGGGGGGGGGCGGCTCTTGACCGTACCCCGACATAGCCCCTCCCCCCTCCCCCAAGATCCAAGATTTAAGCCCCTCTATTCTATATTGGCAAACGAACTAACTAACCTTGGTAGTTATACAGTATAAGTTAGCAACTAAATAGTTAAAGGTCCTCTCCAGGCTCCGGGAAAAAAATGAGTTTATAACATAATATTATAGAACTAAGGTTTACGATCATTATTCCGCAAACTGCATACATTTCAGTTCAGCATTTATTTTATTATTTGCTTTCAAAGTTTTTTAATACTCTGTGAGCAACAATTGAGCGAATCTCTAACCTGACGCTGAAGAAGAAGATTGTACACTATTTGTTTTGATTTCAAATTTAGATTTGAAAACAAATAATGCGTTTTTGTCCTTCATTTAACATATTAATTGTTTCCTAAAGTATATAAACGTTTCCATAATAAGTTTATCCAATTTTAAACCATTACACGAATATTAAAAAGATTTATTAAACCTAATACCTAGTTGACAATCAAAACAAATGGTGTACATTCTTCTTCTTAAGACTGAACATTAGAGAATCGGAAGTAAAATAGGTTTTGTAGAGTTTTGATTATAAAAATCTTCAAAGGCTTATAAAATTACGAATATGCTGCCAAATTTGATGGGGTTTGCAGCAAAATGATAAGAAACATTAGCCTCGTAGAATAAGGCAATAAAAATATTTGCTTGGAGGGGACCTTTAAGATATTGTATAATATTTATTACTAGACATTATAGCAAGAGAAGGGAAAGTAACCTAATTTATTCGACTTTATGAATTTTCTTAAAGGAGTTATTATAATATATGTCTAGGTATATGAGCAGAGGGGGGGGGGGGGGAGACCGGGGCGTACCACCTCTGAACCCCCCTGCCATGTAATTAAACAAGCAGTGTGTATTTCAACAAACTACTGGATACAACAAGCTAAACTAGATTATGTGCACTCGTTAGAGCACATACCTTCCCCGCCGCACTGACCCGTCCTCTTCCAAAGTTCTAATAAACTGGTAACTGGATAATGACCAATCGTCCCACCAAGTTTCATTCAATATGGTTCAATTGTTTTTGAGATATTGAGTTATAAATGACCTAGACCTTGATATTTGACCGGATCGCTCCCAAAATTCTACCAGATGATTCCTGAACATTGACCAATCGTCCCATCAAATTTCAGACAATTTGGTTCAAAACTTTTCGAGTTCTTGAGCTATAAATGGCCTTGACCTTAATCTTTAACCTTTGACCTGATCGCTCCCGAAAGCTAACAATATTACAGGTTATTCGTTCAAATAAGCTAGGCAATCTTCTTAGGTGTACAAAATTTATTTAAATTTAACGTTTTAGATGAAAAATATAGCATTTACTCTTTTAATCTTGACCTTTGATCTCAAAGTCTTCAGCTGACACAAGATTTATTGGAACAGATAATTTAGATTTACTATTGGTTGGAAAATTAATATTTACTATACTACTATTATAAATAAGGATAAGGGATATATTTGAGCTGAAACAGGTGCGTTAGACAAAGAAAAAAATATATATATAAAAGTACAAGAAAAGAAATCCTTATTTTGAAAAGTGAAATTGTTGTGTAGAGTTTAAAAATTTAATTTATTAATACTAAATTCACTACGATTTATTGATAATTACGTATAAATATTTATTAATTTCTACCAATATTAATTCTAGGTTCATAAAGCTTAGCAAATTTTAGTAAGGGTTAAACGTCTGCTTCGACCATATCGTTGACGTCAAAAGGAAATTAAATACAAGGAGCTGGAAGAAGCAGTCAGAAAGGAAAGTGGCTCCATGAACAAAGTCACCTACCACCGTCAGTGACAAAGCTCATGGATTCAGAATAGCTACTCCGTGAATGCAGTCACTTACCAAGGAATGTGACGAAACGGGACACAAGCACTGGTGGCTGCACTCACACGGATGGAAGAGAAAAAGGAAGAGGTGATACTAAATGAAACCTAAAATAAAATCTAAGACCTCGTATAGTTGAAGAGTATTACTCTAGCGTTATCCTCTAAAACTGCGAGTAGTAAGTATTAAAAATGATGAACATGGTAAAAATGAAAAAAAGACAATGCATAATCCTAATTACAACAGTTCGGGCCTCCTTCAATTTCCATTCTCCACAGACAGTTTCAGGATACAGCCCCTTGACAGAGCTCAATTGAAGCATTTTGGTGTAAAAATTTTACGTATTTTTAATTTTGTCAATTAAAAGTTACATATTAAAATACTGGGACATATATGTCTAATTCGTAGTGTGAAAGGGCTAAATTTTTCAAATAAAATTCCATAGAAATTGAAATTAATAATACATTTTGGGGACGTCTCAAAAGTCCGACACCCCAATAGTCAGTCCGATAGTTACATCTCTCTGTATTATTATTTCTCGTTTTATTTTTCTATTGAAATAAAAATTATAATTAAATAGGTATAGGTACTAGACTACTTATATACATATAATATATATACATAACTTATATAAACAATTCAGTAATTTTCCTTAATTTCATTTTTCTAATGTTATATGTATTCTTATCTAATTTATTCTAATTATAAAAGCTGTCCCTCATTTAATGTAGTTTTTTGTATCCGCTAATTGTACTGCACACTTATTGACTATTTAATAACTGGGCAGGACGACATATAAATTTGATGTTAAATCAGTAATAAACTACAAAAATGTCGGGCTAATGGGGTGTCGGACTATTAGATAGTAACCATACATTTTGATATTGATAATGCTGTGAAGCCTAATTGTCCATAATCATTGCAGTGTAATAACCTTAAATTAATATCGAAAAATCCTGACCAATGATCAAGGATAAAATTCGGTGTAATTCGGTACTCAGTGTAGTGTTATTCGGTATAATTTGGTGTAATTCGGTATAATTAGGTAT
>CANNZV010002111.1:18302-131534 GCA_947561585.1 Caprella mutica
CTCTTTTTATTTACTATGTACCTAAGTAACTATTATTGTTTGACAATAAAATTAAAGTTAATTCCGCAATTTAGATAGTTTCTTCGTCTTTTCTTACGCCCTTTTTCTACTGATTTTTAGAATGGATTTAATTTTTACTCAATAATCTATTAATTTTATGTTGCATCTAATGATCTAGATCTAGGAGTAGCTACATTAAAAGTTAATTTGGTTTTATTTTCATCCATAATCTAACCAATTTCGATAAATAAGTTTTACTATGAGTTCAGCTTCCTGATTCGTCAGCTCAAATTAATTGATTAGTATCAACTACTATCACAGAGTCACAGACTTCGAAAGAAAATAAGAAATTTGACCAGTCCGCAGCTGGCTGACAGTCCAGTCCAGACTCCAATTCTTATGTTTGAAAATGAGTTCCTCTTCTAATATTCATTCCAAATTGAAGAAATTAATCAAAGAAGATAAATTAAAAGAACTTGAAGAAAATGTCATTGAGACAGGCTCAGCAAAAATATTGAAGGTAAATAAAATAATAATTTAAATATTACTGTCACGCGCGTTTGAGTGATCTGCAATATCAATCGATAGTGCAACTATCGATCGATTTCTGCTCCGAGCCCAGACTGGAAAACATAAATTCTAACAGAGTTACTCCTAACCCAGTCTGTATTTCGTGTTTTTTTTCCCTTTGAAAATAATATTCTGGCAAAGTCGGTGGATTTTTTACTATTTATTCCTATGTTACCACTATTTTTCGGTGGAAAAATGAGGAAAATGTTGGTGGATCAGCCAAATTACTGGAAATTCATGGTAGATTTGTTCAGCTTTTCCTAAAAGTCAGTGAAATTTTATGCACCAAATGCAGTCTGGCTCCTAACCTCATGCATTCCCATCCAGTCTGCAGATTATGGAACATTTTTCCAAGACTCTCTGCGGGAGTTTTTGATAGAATTTTAGAAATTTGAGATATCTGCGGGAGATCTTGAATTAATTCCTATGTTACCATTAATTTAGCTGCGGGAGATTTTGAATTAATTCCTATGTTACCATTAATTTAGATGCGGGAGATTCTGAATCTGCTACTGAGAGTCAGAGAGTAATCGATCGATGGTTGCGCTATTGATTGATATACGCGATCAAATGTGCCAATATGATGTACAAACTAAAAAAAAACATATTCAAACGCTCAAAAAAAATCGATCTATGGTTGCGCTATCGATTGATAAATGTGATCAAATGTGCCAATTTGATGTACAAACTAAAAAAAATCATATAATTCGAACGCGCAGGAATCGATTGATGGTTGCACTATTGATCGATGACTGCGCAAACTGTTGATCAACAGATTGCGCAGCGGAATCGGTCGATATTGCAGATCACTCAAACGCGCGTGACCAGTCTGCAAAATATGGGACATTTTTAACATTTTCTGTGCTAACAATCCTTAATTTCCTCCTATGTTTACATGTATTTTACTGAGAACAAAAGCCAAAATAGAGGATTTCTTGGAGAACAGTTGAGCAGTTCCTACAGTCTGGGCACGTGACATTACCACTCTGCATACAGCATAATGTATCTCTTCTACCACAGAGATTTCAATTTGAGAGAGTTAAGTACTCTCTGTCTCTCGGCAGCAGATTCAGAATTTCCCGCAGCTAAATTAAATTTAATTAATGGTCACTTAGGAATTAATGCAAAATTCTCCCACAGCTACATTAATGGTAACATAGTAATTAATTCAAGATATCCCACATAAATTTAAAATTGGGCTTAGATTTGTTGCAGAGTCTTGCCTTGGAAAAATGTTCTAATTTTTGCAGTATCAGTCTGCCACCTGTGAAGCATCCATATTACAGAGTATGTCAGTTAGAGCCAAATCATTGGCTTAAATTTCAAAAGGTCAAAACTCAGATATGTCTAATTGGCTTTAAATTTTGAATTAATTCCTATGTTCCCATGTTAATTTTGGCTTGAAATCTTCATAATATGAGTCAAATTGGCCTGGCTTAGAATTTTTGTGAAATTTTGGCTCAAAAATTTGCTTACACTTTTCCAGCTTCTGAAACATGGCGAAGCATGCACTATCAGTCTCCGAATATTTAATTTTCATGCCGATTTGTCCCCAAAGATTTTCAAATCTCTCTCCAAATTGACCAAAAATCTTAAAATAATCTACAATAATTACATGTAAACATAGGAATAATTTAGAAAATTATCGCCAGACCATGTTTCAAAGTGTGGCAGGAAAGTCCCCAGTTTGGTGATAAAATGGATCAAGGTCGCCACATTTGATTTAAGATACTATGAAGAAGAAAAGGACTTCCTAGTGAAGATTTTACACTTGAAAACATCTTTATGCATCATGTCTGATGAAATCATTGCAATGATGCATGTCAGCATGTGTATCACTTGAGACTATCTATGAGTGATTTACTTGTTATTTACAGGTTTCTAAACTTATTTCAACCCTTAAAAGTCGCCAGTATACTGGCGACTTTGTCCATCTTTGAAACATGGTCGCCAGATAATTCAGGAGACTGATTTCAAGGCCTCAATAGTCGCTCGACTTGCTGGATAAACTTCATAGCTGATGACTTAATGCATCTTTAGCAGAATGGCCAGTGCAGTTCCAGTCTGCAGACAGGAACTGGTGAAGTGTTCTCTTCAAGAAAATTGAAGAAATCCTCTATTTTGACTTCTGTTCTCAGTAAAAATGCATGGAAGAAAATTAGGGATTGTTCGCACAGCGGCACAGAAAATGTTAAAAAATATCCTATATCCCAATTCCCAAGTAAAATAGTATGGCTCATAAATTCTCCATTTGTCTCTCCAAAAATAACCAAATTTTTCTCAGAAATGGTCAAATTATGATAAATTCTCTCCAAAATAACATTCTAGCATAGGAGAAAATTAGATATGATATTTCTCACCATTTGCAATTGAAAAGATCAAAATAATGTCACAAACCCGCCATTAAAATGGCGAAATTGGACATGCTCTATTACCTGGCCCATATCCTGAAGACTCGTCATTCTGGCAATATTAAATAGCTATTCAATCAATTTAATTCTATATCAATAGGTATCATCCATGCAAAACCAGTTTCCTGATATTTAATTAGGCTATTTATGAAATTTGTCTCCAAAGATTAAGATTTTCCAACTTGTCTCCATTATGGTCAAAAATCTCAAAATACTCTCCAATAATGAATAATTACATGTAAACATAGGAATCATTAATTAACTAGTGTACTATCCTGTTAAAAATAATGGTGTTTTAATAGAAATTGAATTTTGATTCAATGAATTTTCAGAAACTTTTGAGTTTTCGGAATTTAATGATATTTTGCCAGTCTGTGGAATATGGGACATTTTTAATATTTTCTCTGTGAACAATCCTCAATTCCCTCCTATATTTACATGTATTTTTACTGAGAACAGAAGTTGAAATGGAGAATTTCTTGGAGGTTATGATATAGCTAGTAACTAGATGCTATTTCTATGCCAGTTATCAGTTATGGTACTCCAAACTACCTGTGTCAGTGTCAGTGTGTCAGACTGTCGGTCTATGTATGCATTGCTCTCTCTATGTAGATGTTAATCTTTTCTTAGTGTTTATGTTTAACAGGCTCTATAATTTCTTCTGCTATATTTATATATTCATCTCTTTTTCTCTCCTCGACAGTTGATAGACACTCTGCTGGAAGTGCCTGAAGGCGTCACTCTGGTAGATGGTCTACTAAACGCATTGCAAGGAATCACGCGGGAGAGTTTAGATTGCCGTCTCAAGGTGAGTTGCTTACGGAATGCTTATCATACTTCATTTTAAGCATAGTGTTTTATTATTCTAGAAGTTTATATACAGGGTGGCGCAAAAAAATGGAAACCCAACTATCAAACCTAGAAATTTTCTAAAAACAGTTTTATTCGTTTACTTTTTCTGCATCTATCTTGATATGTTAAGAGTTAGGACAAAAATTAGACCTCCTGCAGCAAATTAAAAAAAGTTAAATAAAAAGGGCTTCCGCGAGGATGAAATATACGAAAAAAATTCACAATATGTTTAATTCATTTTATATGGATGTAAAAACAATAAATTCTATTATTTTTTGTAACAAATAAGAGAAATTAAAAAAATGAGTTACCATTAGAAAGTTGGTTTTTGAGATAGAACTGATATCTTTATAAAATCATTTTGCCGTTAATTTTTATCTCCAATTCGATACCCTCAAAATGCAGCTTTCAAAAGAACAAAGAGTTTTTGCTGTGACAAATTTTTTTAACACTGGAAGTTTTACACAGGTTCAACCTCATTTTGAACTCCTTCTGGAAAGATTTCCACCATACAACTATAAAACATTAATCTTTTTCATGAACAGTTTATTGAGAACCCAAAAATATCAATCAGAAAGTGAGGATTAGATATCATTTAAGAGACATTTCACCGAATTAATAAACACTATGTGAATTATCATCCTTAGAACTGATTTACCGCACTGTCTAAATTTTGCAAAATGGTTTCTGCAAATAAATGCACATTTTGTAGAAGATATCGTGATTGGTGTTGAAGATGTATTTCAATGAATGAAAGAGTCAATAACAAAAACGTTTTTTGAATGAAAAATTGTAGGACCATTGGCAATAAATTATTTCTATTATGAACTTTATGTGTTTTTCGTCCTCGCACAAGCCCTTTTTATTCACCTTTTTTTAATTTGCTGCAGGATGTTTAATTTTGTTGTAACTCTTAACAGATTATCAAGATAGATGCAAAAAAAGTGAATAAATAAAACTGTGTTTTTAGAAAATTTCTATGTTTGATAGTTTGTAAAATAAACTAGTTTGAAAATGGGTTTCCTTTTTTTTGTGCCACCCTGTACAGTCTTCATTTTTCTTCTAAAGCTGATATAATTAGTATCGATTTCCTTTGTATTTTCTCATAAAACTATTGATTCTTGTTCAATGTTCATCTCTGAAAATGTTGCACCTGTCTGAAATCATTTTCTCACCTGAGCCTTTTTGAGGTTACTGACCTTTCTATTCACTTTTGTTCTTTATGTATTTTTGTATAACTTTATTATATTTAATACATTTATCCTTGTTTGATCATAATGTGATTTAAATTGTCAGAATTTGTTATGGTCGTATAATTACAGTGGGTATGATATGAGCTAAATCAATCTTAACTCTTCAATTTATAATACCTAATCTTCATTCAGATAATTTCAAAGATATTTAGGGTATAATGTGAATACTCACACAAGTCGATGTTACAGATATTCAATCATGTTTTTGAGTACTGCCGCATCGCTTCCTCCAGTCGAGGCTCTGCAGGCTTACAGAGTGGAAGTGGAAATCTAGGGACTCTGGTAGGAGTACTCCTCAGACATGTGGAATCCTTTCCCAGTGATGTACTGATATCACTTATGGACCAATATGTTGAACATGTAAAGATAAAGGACCCACTGCATGGAAGGTAAGCTTCTGCCATAAATTATTATAGAAGCAGATACAGTATCCCATAACTCATTTTTTCTAATCTATTGAAAGTGTTAAATCAGTGTTTCTTTTATAAGTGTCTAGCCCTTTTGTTTTTGCTTATATTCTTCATATTATATTTAGTTTCATCTTCTATTTTATCTTGCTAATAATAAGTTTACTTAAATATAACAATTTTCAGAGTTATGATATATTATTTGGGTAAAATCATAGAAAAACAGGTTATAATACCTAGCTAAAGAATAAGTAAAATTCTTTTAAGGTAAAAAGCATTTCTATCATATTTCTAGCTATTTATGTACTATTTATTTTCTTCTTTGAATATCAATATTTTTTGAACAGTAGCTGTTTTCTTGGAAAATACATACCTATTCCAATTCTTTCTTCAACATATAGAATGTTATTATTAGAAAACATTTATCAAATTGAACTTACTATTAAATATTATTTTCAAATTTTCCTCAACTTTTAATTGAACTCTTTTAATCGATTTTGCTCATCCGTTGTCTTTCAGATGGGTCGATTTGTTCCCAAAAGTGATGCGCTGTTTGAGCAGTTGTGAGGAAGTCACTCACAGGAACAGGAAGATGTCAGGGGCTGACTACAGATACGAGATTCTGAAGAGTCTTTACGACTATGAATGGCCTGCTCAAACCACCTCTACAATTCTCCTAGCACTTAGGTCAGAAATACACTGTCTATAGTTTTCAATACTAATAGAGTAGCTACTAGCTAATATCAATTTGAAAAAAATAACCTTTTTTCTTTTTTGGTGGTTTAGCATGGATTTCGAAAGTTGTCTTAGACAAAGGTTGTTCAGAAACTTAGGATACAGTCACAAAACACAATTTCAATAGACGAGCATAAAACTTCTATTCTTCTGAAGATTTGGATGCCAGGATTATTCATAGTTGGGAATTGATGACTCTGCTGGGTTTGTTAATTTTGAAAAAAAAATTGCACTATAATTTTTGGTGTGCGGATTGAGTTTCAGAAGACAAAGTACAGAAGACAAAGTACAGAAGACAAAGTACAGAAGACAAAGTACAGAAGACAAAGTACAGAAGACAAAGTATTGAAGAACAAAGTATTGAAGAACAAAGTATTGAAGAACAAAGTATTGAAGAACAAAGTATAGAAGAACAAAGTATAGAAGAACAAAGTATAGAAGAATAAAGTATAGAAGAATAAAGTATAGAAAGACAAAATATAGAAAATATTAAAAAACTTCTAGTTACTTAATTGAAAAATCCATGGAAAACTTATCTGGGTGGAAAAACTTATCTGGATGGGAAGAACTTTTCAGGGTGGGAAGAACTTTTCAGGGTGGGAAGAACTTTTCTGGGCGGGAAGAACTTTTCTGGGCGGGAAGAACTTTTCTGGGCGGGAAGAACTTTTCTGGGCGGGAAGAACTTTTCTGGGCGGGAAGAACTTTTCTGGGCGGGAAGAACTTTTCTGGGTGGGAAGAACTTTTCTGGGCGGGAAGAACTTTTCTGGGCGGGAAGAACTTTTCTGGGCGGGAAGAACTTTTCTGGGCGGGAAGAACTTTTCTGGGCGGGGAAAACTTTTCTGGGCGGGAAAAACTTTTCTGGGCGGGAAAAACTTTTCTGGGCGGGAAAAACTTTTCTGGGTGGGAAAAGCTTATCTGTCTGGGTGGGAAAAGCTTATCTGTCTGGGTGGGAAAAACTTTTCTGTGTGCCTATGAGCATTACCTATCACCAAATAGACCCAATGGTGGTAGGTGACTTTGTTCATAGGTACAAATTTCTGTCTCATCACTCACACTGCTTCTTCAAAGTTCTTTCTACCTATTTTTCTATTGAATGTTAGTGACATCTTTTGTTAACCCATACTAAATTTAAAATAAAATTTGTTGTCATTTTTTTGTTCACTATTGTAATGGTTGACTGATTATCTTATTTGCTTCCTTTCAGAGAGGTGGATCTAGACAAGGCGGACCTGACTGACGTTGTAAGGAAGGTTGAAAGTGTCATGAAGAGTTTAGATTACCAGAGTGTGCCCCCAATCATCTACAACCTCATGCTGCTGACCCAGGGGAAACAGTCTGGTGAGTGGGGAATAGTAATCATCATTCTTATTAACTAATCATCATCATATTAATCATCAATCATATTAATCATCAATCATATTAATCATCAATCATTTTAATCATCAATCATATTAATCATCAATCATTTTAATCGTCAATCATATTAATCGTCAATCATATTAATCGTCAATCATATTAATCGTCAATCATATTAATCGTCAATCATATTAATAGTCAATCATATTAATAGTCAATCATATTAATAGTCAATCATATTAATCGTCAATCATATTAATTGTCAATCATATTAATAGTCAATCATATTAATCGTCAATCATATTAATCGTCAATCATATTAATCGTCAATCATATTAATCGTCAATCATATTAATCGTCAATCATATTAATCGTCAATCATATTAATCGTCAATCATATTAATCGTCAATCATATTAATTGTCAATCATATTAATCGTCAATCATATTAATCGTCATTCATATTAATCGTCATTCATATTAATTGTCAATCATATTAATTGTCAATCATATTAATCGTCAATCATATTAATCATCAATCATATTAATCATCAATCATATTAATCATCAATCATATTAATCGTCAATCATATTAATCGTCAATCATATTAATCGTCAATCATATTAATTGTCAATCATATTAATCATCAATCATATTAATCATCAATCATATTAATCGTCAATCATATTAATCGTCAATCATATTAATCGTCAATCATATTAATTGTCAATCATATTAATCGTCAATCATATTAATCGTCAATCATATTAATTGTCAATCATATTAATCGTCAATCATATTAATCGTCAATCATATTAATCGTCAATCATATTAATCGTCAATCATATTAATCGTCAATCATATTAATCGTCAATCATATTAATCGTCAATCATATTAATTGTCAATTATATTAATCTTCAATCATATTAATCATCAATCATATTAATTGTCAATCATATTAATTGTCAATCATATTAATTGTCAATCATATTAATCGTCAATCATATTAATCGTCAATCATATTAATCGTCAATCATATTAATCGTCAATCATATTAATTGTCAATTATATTAATCATCAATCATATTAATCTTCAATCATATTAATCTTCAATCATATTAATCTTCAATCATATTAATCTTCAATCATATTAATTGTCAATCATATTAATTGTCAATCATATTAATCGTCAATCATATTAATCGTCAATCATATTAATCATCAATCACTTAACAACTCTACAACTACCAACCAGTCAATTTGACTGCGTTTTACTTTTCAAACATTTGTATCTCATAAATTATTATTGGTAAATAATTGAATATATATTATCATTGATAACAAGACGGTGTCACGTTATCAATCATATAAATTATCAAGTAAATAAACATATATCTACCAAGAATAATAATAAATACAAACATTTTAAAAGTAAAAAGCAGTCAAATTTACTGTTAGGTAGCCGTCCACACATGTCATTCAAAGTTGATAACTCGTTCCTTTTTCTTCCTCTGCAGGAGCTGCCCTCAAAGCCATTGTAACTTTCTTCAACAAACAGGAGGAGGAGGTGGTGAGCAAAGAGAAGGAGCAGGAGAGGAACTCAACAGAGGAGCTGGAGATTGACAGTGCAGATGTGACCCTAGAGTCTGAAGGTGGCTGATTAGTGCATTAAATATAACTAATTTAGCTATATTGTGAGTAATTAATTTATCTAATAGCTGATTATAGTTAGCTCCCAGGGGTTCTATTCTGAAGCTGTCTGTGGTGAAGGGAAGAGAAGGGGGGTGGCGTCCCTTGGGCCCCGAACTATTGTAATTTGGATTATATATGTTTATCATTTTTTAACAGCTAAGTCTCAATGATAATGTTTATCTGCATTATCAGTCAACAGCTAATATATTCTCAGGCTTACTTCAGAAGAAGCGCAATCTGCGGGAGGCTGAAGGCACAGTCATTCTTCACATGACTCACTTGGCTCAGTATGACTCATGCATTGCCGAGGATCACCTGAAACTCTTAAAGTCTTCGACATGGCTGACTCACATCCTTTGCTCCTCCTTCAACCTGCCCTTGACTTTGAGTCTCGCCTCTATAGACAGGTTTGGCATTTCCGCTTCAAGGGATAGGGTAACTTACGAATTATCGGTCAGTTTCGCAGCTTCGGTCATAGCTATAGGAAAAAACTGTATAGTAATTATTATTTATTTTAATTGGTGTCCATGATGCTTGCAGGTATCATGGAAACCAATTTAAATTAATCAATAAATTATCATATTGTTTTTTCTTATATGACCGAAGATGTGAAACTTTCCGATAATTTGTAACTTACCCTAGTGCAAAATCTGTACAATTTAAATATTCTACATTTTTGGCTAGCAATGATTCTTCTACTTTTAAAGAAAACTGATTATTGTCTCTTTTCACGCAAATTCTTTTGTAACTTGTCTTTCTGCGTTCATGTAGCTACCTACCTGTCACCAAATGGAACCATTAATCTGCCTGACAGCTTCTTCTAAGTTCTTTGTATTTATCAGCTGTCTATGATATGAACGTAAATGGTTCTAATAAGTAATAATGTCTCACCAGGTATGAGGAAAAAGTTCTGCTGGCTGTCAAGAGTTGTATTCTGAGTCACTTGAAACAGAGTCACAAACTCACCAGTTCTGCCTGGTACAGGAAGTGCTGGCAGCAAACTAATGTGGATCTGGTTAACGTGCTCAAGAACACTGTCAATAACTGCACTGTCGGATGGGAACATGTCACTTCAGGTATATTTTTCTTTAAAAAAAAAAAAAATTCAATTTAAAAAAAAAATATTTTTCAATTTAAAAATATTATTAAAAAAATGTGATTTGTTACATAACTATCGGTTATTAATTACAGGGTAAGTTCTGAGTTATTGAACTGTTCCACATCTTTGATCATATAAAAAATATGTAATTTAACTGGCCGATAAATGAAAATTTACCCTAGCTTCTCAATATTTGAGACTTTTAAAGTAAACTTACACCTTTACTTAATAACATAGCTATCATATTCCTCTATTTTTAGATTAAAATTAGCATATTAGCAACTTAGTTATCTATCTATTCTTCATGTGAATAGACAAGTATTAACTTTAAGTTTCAACCATTGCTAGTCTTTACAAGTAGCTAGCTAAGAATTAACTTTTAAGTTATAACTGCCAACACATTATTTAAAAGGAAAAGTCCATGATACCTGCAGGTACCTATCATGGATACCAATTCAAAAAATATTAAATAATAATTATTGAATCCTCTTTTTTTTATATGACCGAAGATGTGAAACCGATCGATAATTCTTAATCTACCCTACTAGTCATTAAATCCATTCCCCCCTTTAGGCCTGTGTCTGGTACTACTCAGTCTACTGGAGGGGGGCGTAGCACCCTTAAAATCAGAAGCTGGGGCCCTAGCAGTGCGAATCCTCTCTCTCCTGATCCCCAAGCACCAGCAGCTTACCCAGCACACTCTGAAGCACCTCACTAACAGCATCCTGACCTGCTCCAGCCCTAGCCACTACATAGATGTGCTGGGGCGCTTGTGTCGCACATCACCCCTGGTGATGATGGAGCACCACAACCTCATCAGGGAGGTGCTGGTGGAGCAGTTGCAGTTCCTCACAGTCCCCACTGCAGTTCACATCCTAACCTCTTGTGCCAATCTACTGAAGGTGGACATACCTCTCAGAGATGCTCTGATTATAGCACTCAGGAAAATGCTATTCTCAAAGTGAGGCAAACCTTAAAACTGGGGTTTATTGTGAAAATTAGCTGTATTATTCATTTTAAGGGAAAAATTTTGTCTGTTTAAACCAAAGTGACTAGGGGGAGCCGAGTACTCCCACAGTACTCGGAAAGTGGGTGTTAAGTGTTAACACAGGTCATCAAACAAATTAATTTTTAGGAATGTCTGGTTTTACACCAAAGATAGGCCTACCCCAATTTTATTTTTGGAGTTTTTTTTCTTCAAGTTCATTATTAGCTGATCTCTTTATAGCTATATTAATTATGAAAGCCTGTACAATTAAAATCACTTTAATCATTTTTAGAGCAGTAGCTATACTTTAAATTGTTCTATTCAATTGCTCGGTAGAAAATAATAGGAATATTGTAAAAAAGAAAATAATAATATATAGCTATTATAAAAAAAAGATATATAATATAATATTATAAAAAGGAAATAATAATCAAAAACTAAAATTTCTTATTGTTTTCAGGAGTGTCAATAACAGGGTGGTGGCAGTGCGAGGTGTGATTTCCCTCCTGAAGCAGTTGAGAGTAACCACCAGTCTGCCCTCCTCTCAGGCCTCACACTCATTCTCCTCCTCCCTGAGTCAGATAAGCTCCTCCCAAGTCAGCTCCTCCCGCACCCCCTCCTCCCGTAACCAGTCTCTGTGTATAGAGCTGCTAGGCATGCTCAGGAGGTGCTTCTCCCAGCAACCTCAGGTAGCTTCACAAAAGCTATAGCTACATTGTCTCGTGTAATAGCAGCTACCAAAGATATTACACTACAGTAAAGGGCCGTTCAAATGTAGGGTTTTTATTAATCATTTATTTCAGTTTGTATCCATGATACCTGCAGGTATCATGGATACAAACTGAAATAAACAATAATCCTATCTTTTTTTATTATTTTCTCATGGAAAAAGTAGGAGGAGCTTACCAAAAACAAAAGTCTGGTGCCCTTTAGATGTACCAGTTTCTGTTTTTTTTTATAAATTATAAGAACCATCTGGTTTGAAATTGGGAACTAAAGCAACAACAACATTTGGTGTTGATCAAAACATTGAAAGTTTCAGTGTTCAGGCAGATGGTTTTTTCGGTTATATCAACACAAAAGTTATTATTAAATCTGATCATTTTTTATATTTAAAGTTAGTTTCAGATGAACACTGAAGCTTTTTGAAGTTTTGATCAGCACCAAATGTTGTTGTAACTCTAGTTCCCGCTTTCTAATCCAGATGGCGCTTATAAAAAAAAATGAGAGTGGTGTATCTTCTGTAGTGCAATATCTTTGCTAGCTGGGTAGTGTAATTTTCATTCCAATGACCTCACTCTGAACTGAACAGCTTTATAACTAGCTACTTCACAGAGTATCTTTTCTGCATTCATGAGCATTTTCAATTGTTCGACGACTGGTAGCAAGGTGTAATATTGTTAAATTAAAAAAATTAGTTAAAGTTGAATATCTTTAATTGTTTCAGGTTCGAGAGACTCTGTACAGAGGTCTGCACGATGTCTGCAGGTCTAACCCCAAACTCTGCTCTACCATCGTCACATCCCTGCATCTGCACATTGTGACTTTCTTGGACCTCAAAGAAGATAAACTGAATCCTGTGCTAATCAAGAAAACCTTCTCTGTGAGTATTTAGGTATTGGAATTGATGGGGAGTACATAACGTGTTATTGGACACGTCCTTATCTTAGGTCATGTAAGAAAAGTAAATAAGAATACTATTAGATGTACCTGCAGCTAGCATGAGTACCAATTAAAATAACGAGTTAAACAGTAATCATTATATACTTTTTTCTTATACATTTTAAAATGTGGAACAGTCCGATAACTCGTAATTACAGCCTATTCTATACCAGCAGTTAAACGCCGCGTTTTCACTACCCAATTCGCAAACTACACTAGCGTTTTTACCGCATTCCCATTCATTTAACCGTGAAAGTGAGGCGTAAACTGGGTAGTGAAAAAGCTGCGTTTTACAGTAATCTAGTAAAATGACACCATGTAAAGTAGTAAGGAGAATCATTGACGCCAGATAAATATATAAATATATTTAAAGACCAAGTAATGTAGATTGTAACTCATGAACCCTCTATAATATCTCAATTGTTCTAGAACATTCTAGATTGATACAGAAGGTTATCATTTATTTCTTTTCCAGATGCAGGGTGAAGTTGCCACTCTGGTAGAACCACTTGGTGAGCTGCTAGCGTGTTTAGCCTCTTGCACAGTTTACTATGAAAAGAAAAGGGAAGAGATTACGAACAATGACACCTGTCTTGAGTTGGAGGGAGACGATGAAGAAGATTCCATTGCAGTACTCACGGATATATCAAAGATGTTCACTGCACTCATCAATAAGTTATCCACCTGCGAACTGGATGATTTGGATTTCGACACCAGGACAGAATTTTCAAACAATGATGCCGGGCTGAAGAATCTAATGAACGCTCAGACGATGGTGGAGGTGTACGACGGACTTCTCTTGCACAGTTTCTTGAAAGCTGGTAATGTGACTGAGGAACTGATGTCTCTGTTCAAAATGAGACAAAGTATAGTGTCGTTAGTTGTCAATAAAAGACCTAAACTATCCAGTAAGAAGACTGGAGAGGGGTCAAAGGCTAAGAAGAATTGTACTTTCCCAAGCATTTTGTCTTTAGAAGCCATTTCAGACTTAGTATCGGCAGATTTCAGCAAAATTGATTCGGAAGTGGAAAAGAATGTAGAGTTTCAAGTTTATTTACTGAACGCTGTTGAAAATCACGTTAATCAGTACAAGACTTTACTACAGTTGGAAAGGGAGAAAAATCTGGCACATATGAGAGCCATAGCCAAAATGCTTTTCTTTGAGTGTTTCGATAATGTTACTGCTTCCGAAGAAGAAAGTCAAGTGAACAAAATCAGACAGTGTTTGACGTTACTTAATTCATTATTTGGTCTATTCACAATGTACCACAAGGATAGAATAGTACATATCTACAGAGAAATAACAGGTAAATCTGCTAACAAAGATCTGAACTCACTTTGTTTCACTCTGGTTAAAGCCTGTCAGAAAATGATTGCCAAGATCTTCAATCAAGAGGAACTGATGAAAGACGCGACCATCATCTTGAACATTATTCTGAATGTGATAGAACACATGAGTCACGACTGTAATGAACTGGAGAAAACGTACGAATGGTTTAACAGTTGTGCCAGAGATCACGATATAACCCACTCACCTTTGTGTGAATGTCTTATGAGACTTATGTTAAATGTGAGCAGTCAGCTGAAGACATTCCCCGACATTTACCTCCAGATCTGCCAGGACATTCACAAATGTCTCGGTGACATTGACAAGAGTGTGAGTATTGGAGAGCAACAGAAGGATTTTTCAATCATCAACGATGACTCCGTTGTTGGAGTCCTGAATGTCCTGATGGAGTTCATAGATGAAGATCTTACTTTGTTGGAGATGAGTTTGAATAAACAAAAGGCCTTTCTCTCCACTGCAACAGAACATGAAGCTGAGAAAGTGGAGGAGAAAATTAATGTGAAGCTTGGCAACCTCATACGGGCTTTCAGTGAAATAATTCGATCAGCCCTACCTACACAAGTCATGAACACCATCATCAAAAAGGCGGAAAAGCTCTATATCGTTCTAGCTCAGTGTGTGAATTATTACCTCGAGTTGTACAGGGTTAAAGTCAATCCTAGACTATCTGAAAAATTCGAACGGCTTCTGAACATGTCCTTTGAGCAGTTATCCGAACCAGTGTACTTGTTTCTGAATTATGTCGAGGATATCCGGAGTGATCAGAAGAAAGCAGCTTTTCAGAGAGCGGTGAAAGAGTCCAAATTAATTCCTGCTCTCGTTTTCTCAATGGAAAAGTACGAAAAAGCCGTCATACAACTGTCCAAAAAATCAAAGATAAATCTCCATGAGAAAATGAAACTCAGTACGTTAAGGGACTTCAAGATCGAGGCATCTAAACTGCAGGAATCTGAATCTGAAAATGAAGAACCTGAAGATAATTCTTCGCAGAGAAAGAGGAAATCTTCCCAGGAAAATGCCACCCAACCTTCTAAAAAGAGAAGAACAAGTGAAGACTAATCTTCACTGTAATATAAAATGCCTTATCTTGAGTATCAGATATTTAGTAAATTAGGAAGAGGAAGTTACCGTTTGATTTAATATAATGTTTTATTTTGATATACATATGTTAGTAAGCATTTATAATTGTACTGTTAGATAGTATTTTCAAGTATTAATAATGAAAAATATAAAAGTATATGGAAAAGCTATATTAATTTTTTTTAAGTTATTCAATAAACTGATTTTTCAAAAAATTAGTTTCTACCTGTTAAAAAAGCTAGGTCATCAAATTATCAATATTCGATTGAAGATTTATTCACTATCACCTCTTCATTTTCCTCTTCCATCTGTGAGTGGAGCACCGGTGCTTGTGTCCCTTTTAGTCACATTCCTTGGTAAGTGACGGCATTCACGGAGTAGCTTTTCTGCATCCATAATGGGCTAGTTTTCAAAATAGATTCCTTCTGTCTAATGTGCTAACACTTTTAGTTATTTAAAATCACAGTCGTATTTTGTTCTGTATTAGAAAGAACATACTTTTTAAATTTTTCCACATATAGATTTTCTACTTTTCTATTGATATAAAAATGGGAAATAAAGTTTATTACTTACATCACCGTTTTTTTTATTTTCCTGAGTTGTATTTCTAGGTAGGTGTGCCGACTTCGTATGCTCTTTCCTCCGTTGATTAACTGCGTGGAACGTACTTCTAAATCCCGTCAAAAAAAAGTTAATTCTATTACTAATTTAATTGGCGTAATAAGTTCGCGGCCAAGAACTGAAATAGCCGTCATGTTCCATGTTTCCATACTTTACTGAAGAGAAGTGTCGAAAAGAACACACTGCCAGACGTACGATATAGACATGGTGTTTGCTTATTCCGTTATGGGGTAGTTTGAAACACAGGATATGGACGGAATTTCCGCTTGGACCCACGAAAAAAAATACACATTATTTGAACGAGCTAAAAATGAGCAACTACTATTTTTCATAATAATTTATGAATACTTGAAACTGATAGAAATTGATATTTAATTAAATATTCCATTAATTCATTAAATTTTCAAGAAGTGATTAAATCCAGAGTTTTCTTTAGAAATGAATTAAATTGTAGAGCTAAGGTACTATTTAACATATCACAGTAACAGAAAAGAAATTGATCACGAATTCGCTTCGTAATTAATTATATAAAAAATATTCACATTCAACCGTCACTGTCTGACATGAATAGAAGACAAAGTTGAAAAAAAAACGAATTTATATCGTTTTATCTAAAATTTAATGGTAATTAGGTATTTCAGAATAAATAAATGAATCGACATATTAAATATATAAAGGAAAAACAGAACAACTTTGTGTTTCTTTAAATCTCTTCAAATATCAGAGAAACTTGAGATCTTTCTAAAACATACGGCAAAAGTTCAAGTCTTTTTAGCGAAATAGGCCTACGACGTGAAAGCATTTTCGAAATGAAGTGCTATTTACGCTGACACCGTGAGAGGCCTAACCCCCTTCCCCTTCACACCTGAACAAGAAATCTCATTAAGTTGAACCCTTCTCTTACGGCAACAGAGAAAAAGAAACAGTTCAGTGCAGGAATGACGATATGGAATACAGACTCACTCCGGAAAATTGCACTACGGAGGATAAACTACGGAAAGGAGGACAAACTACGGTAAAGAGGATAACCTACAGTAAAGAGGATAACCTACGGTAAAGAGAATAAACTATAGTAAAGAGAATAAACTATAGTAAAGAGAACAAACTACGGTAAAGAGGACAAACTACGACAAAGAGGACAAACTACGACAAAGAGGACAAACTACGACAAAGAGGATATAAACTACGGCAAAGAGGATATAAACTACGGCAAAGAGGATATAAACTACGGCAAAGAGGATATAAACTACGGCAAAGAGGATATAAACTACGACAAAGAGGATAAACTACGACAAAGAGGATATAAACTACGGCAAAGAGGATATAAACTACGGCAAAGAGGATATAAACTACGGCAAAGAGGATATAAACTACGGCAAAGAGGATAAACTACGACAAAGAGGATAAACTACGACAAAGAGGATAAACTACGACAAAGAGGATAAACTACGACAAAGAGGATAAACTACGACAAAGAGGATAAACTACGACAAAGAGGATAAACTACGACAAAGAGGATAAACTACGACAAAGAGGATAAACTACGACAAAGAGGATAAACTACGACAAAGAGGATAAACTACGACAAAGAGGATAAACTACGACAAAGAGGATATAAACTACGACAAAGAGGATATAAACTACGACAAAGAGGATAAACTAGAGCAAAGAGGATATTTTAATAAAAAGAGAACACGAATCACTACAGTATAAATGGAACATTTTACATCTAGACAGTAAAAATGGAACATTTTACGTCTAGAAGGTAAAAAAGGGCATATTTTAGGTCTGAACAGAGGAGACATTTTTTGCACCACGGCACAAGTTTTCAAGTTGCGCCACAGCACAGCTGCTCTCCATTGCGCCACTGTATTCTCATTTGCGCCACAGCAGTCTATTCTCCACACCCTATCAGCTGATGTCTCTCTCGACTGGTCAGCTTTAGTGTGACTCACAGAAGGTAGAACAGACACACGGTAACAGTTGCAGCATATTAAAGGTCCTCTTCAGGCTCCAGGGAAAATAAATAGAGTACATTATATTATAGAACTAAGGTCTAGGATCATTATTCTGCAATCTGCTTACAATTCGGTTTAGTATATATCTTTTTATTGTTTTTAAAGTTAATAGTCTGTGTACAATTATAGTACGAAACATTAATCTGACGCTGAAGAAGAATATTGTACACTCTTTGTTTAGATATCAATTTTGAATTTTGTAAACAAACAATGCATTTTCGGTCTTTGTTTACAATATATATTGTTTCCTGAAGTATATGAACTTTTCGATAATAAGTTTCTCAAATTTCATCACTAATATTTAATATATTGGATTGATAACATCTACCTAGTTGACAATCAAAACAAATGGTGTACATTCTTTTTCTTCGGACTGAAAATTAGCATGGCGGAATTGAAACGGGGTATTGTAGAGTTTTGATAATAAAATTCTTTAAAAGCATATAAATTTAAAAATATGCTATCAAATTTGATGGGGTTTGCAGCAAAATGATAAATATTAGCCTCTTTGATTAAAACAATAACCATTTTCTTGTAGGGGTCATTTATACAATGTTTATAGTTAGACATGCTAACAGTTTCAGCACATTAACAATGTTAGTAATGTTGAGACGTATTAACATATCTATGACTGTTAATTAATTGCGAAATGAATTATTTACATTAATGGTATCTATAATGATTCTACATTGATAAATGAACAATATGGAGTTTAAAGAACCCATTCTTATGAATCTATAATGAAAAGTGTAAGTAATATTGGAAATAATTTTATTCACATTATAATAAAATGAATAACTGAAATAATAAAATCTAACCAGATCATTAAAATGAAAATATTATAGAGATCTAAATATACAGATGTATTAAAATTATAAAAGAGTGAAAAAATTAACTAACATAATACCAGACTAGTTTGAAGTGACAATTTCAATGTAGACTTTAAAAGAAAGCGTTAACTACATTGTTTTTGTTTGTCATTTCTACAGCTGTTGTTAATATTCTTTTGTTTACCCGATATCTTTTGAACTAATAAACTACATACATTTCTCCTTTTAGTATTATGATTAGCAATATAATGGGGCGTGTCTTCTAATTTAATGTAAAACTTTCTGACATGAGGTTTTTTGGTATATTTTAAATGAAGAACTGAATGTACTGAACAATCAAAAATATTTTGGAATGTTATGTGTTTTACCATGTCCAACACTATGTCCCTATGTCCCACACTGTGTCCCTTACTATGTCCCTTGTCATGTCCCACACTATGTCCCTTACTATGTCCCTTACCATGTCCCTATGTCCCACACTGTGCCCCTTACTATGTCCCTTGCCATGTCCCTATGTCCCACACTGTGCCCCTTACTATGTCCCTTGCCATGTCCCTATGTCCCACACTGTGCCCCTTACTATGTCCCTTGCCATGTCCCTATGTCCCACACTGTGCCCTTTACTATGTCCCTTGCCATGTCCCACACTATGTCCCTTGCCATGTCCCTTGCCATGTTCCACACTATGTCCCACACTGTGTCCCTTGCCATGTCCCACACTATGTCCCACACTATGTCCCACACTGTGTCCCCTACTATGTCCCTTGTCATGTCCCACACTATGTCCCACACTGTGTCCCACACTGTGTCCAACACTATGTCCCACACTATGTCCCACATGTCCCATATGTCCCACACTATGTCCCACACTATGTCCCATATGTCCCACACTATGTCCCACACTATGTCCCACACTATGTCCCACACTATGTCCCTTACTACGTGCCACTCCCATCAGCTGTTCTATCGATCGGTGACTCATATTCTGTCTGTAAACTGAGCATCAGAAAGGAGATCATTTACTAATGAAATTACTCTAAAGTAATCTTACAAAATACTGTGGTATTCGAGGGTAACAATACCCAGACAGAAATTTATGGTGGGGCCATGGAAGATTAAGAGGGAAAGTTATGGTGGGGCCATAGAAAATTACGTCCCCTCTCAATCTTCTATGGCCCCACCATAACTTTTTAACTGGGAGATAGTGAAAGTTATTACCGTTCATATTTGAAGATTTTTTCTGGTGAACAGTTTTATTTTTAGGTGATTATCTTAGAAAATGAGATATATTTTATAACAGTGTGGAAAATAAATACTTCATAGCAGTAATGTTGTATAGCTACTATAGTATACGGAATATAGGTATTCGGCATCCTGTATTATGGTTATGAATATTCATATAAAATTAATAATAGTCTGAATTAATAAGTAATTGAACGGTAGTGAATTCATATATCCTATAGTGGGAAGAAATATATACTTGGAGAAAAAATAAATTTAGTGAGACTGAAATAGAATAATTTTATTTAAGTTAAGACTGAAAAATAAGTATTGGAATATAACTTAAATTGTAAAATTCAGATTTCAGTCTGATTGAGAATTTTTGAAATTAGAATTAATAATTTAGTTACATTTTTTTAAATTAAATCTATTAAATCTTTGGTTTTAAAGAAAAGTATCATGAAATTGATTTCTTAACTGAATTTATGAATTTTTATTGAAAACATTGATGAAATTGAAAATTTTTTATTCTATTAAAACTTTTGAGATTTTGTCTAAAAAATTTAAAACTTTCTGAAATTGATTTTTCTCTTCAGTTCATATAAAAAAATTGTCTGTGATGCTAAAAAATTAATTTTCTTGTACAAATTTAATTTTAATTGTACCACATATGATACACCGCACAGTTAAAGGTTAATAGTTTACATTATAGTTAAATAAAAAGTATACGTTTCTTTAGTTCAATCGATATAAGACTACTTATCCTTATAGGAAAGACACAGCTCCTTATTTAGTGATACTGCATCCTAGGTGCATTCTAGATGCATCCTAGACTGGTCACTCTTTACCTAGATTGATTAGAAGACACTAGTGATATGAACACCAAAAAAGGTATAGGTATCACATGTCTAAAAATAAATTATCACCTTTTAATGAACCTAATATACTGAAAGATATATAATAGGTTACATAGCTCATTAATTTCAATAACAACATATCTCAAAAATGTTCATATCGTTTAATAATTTCAACAACAACATATCTCAAAAATGTTCATATCGTTTAATAATTTATTTTTAACTGGACGAGTTTTTAATTTTTATCAACCTTTTTTTAAATTAATCATAGCAGCTTGCATTGAATTTAAATAAACTTAAAAAGGATTATTAATCTATTCATCATAATTATTCATATTTCGTACTTTCTGAACGAGACGGTTTACGTAACACAAATTTAAATAATTTATATATAGTATTGATAGGTACTCAATGAGCCTGAAAACAGAAAAATACAAGGGACTTTAGAGAAACAATCAGATAAGAAAATGACTCAAATTTCCATTTGGCGCCAATGTTCATGAATGCAGAAAAGTTACAGCGTGAATACAGTCACTGCACAGTCACCATATAATCAATAGTTTATCTCACAGCAATCTATACAGTGACTGTCAGTCACAGTCGATCAATGCAATGCGTAGTAAATAATAATATTAGCATTAATGGTAAGAAATATACATGCATTCCTTAACAATCGTTGTTACACCAAGCCGCTTAGTGCAACCAAACAGTTAATTTACACCAAGCCGCTTAGTGCAACCAAACAGTTAATTTACACCAAGCCGCTTAGTGCAACCAAACAGTTAATTTATACCAAGCCGCTTAGTGCAACCAAACAGTTAATTTACACCAAGCCGCTTAGTGCAACCAGATTCAAACCTTAACTATTTCTTTAAAAAAATATTTTTTTTTTACAAATCTCACATTTCGCGCTCGAAAGGTTAATTTAAACTAAATACTTTTGAGATTAATCCTAATTTCCCTTTAATAATTGATTATTGCAACGAAAAAAAAAGCTACTAACCTTAAAAATTGACACTGAAAAATGAACTTTTATCCGTAATTAGTTAAACGATGAGATTTAAATCTCATGCAACATACACATGAATAATATTCGCCATATTATATCACATCATAGGTAATAAATATATTATAACTGTAGCTTTTAAATATTTCAATGCAATTTTTGCAATGCTCAGGGGGTGCCTGAGAAAAGCAAGGGTTGTGCGAGAAAAATACTTAAAGAACTACTTGCACTAGGTTGAATACTCCATGAAAGGCAACCGCAAAATAGGCACTCATGGATAAGAAATGAAGAATAGATCTTAGATAAAAATCTACGAATTATCTGAAAAATCTTTGAAATTATTAAATAAAAATAGGAAATAAAGCTAAAAGGCAGAACGAAACAGTAAAAACGTTTTAACGTCAAAATGAAATTAAATACAAGGGACTGAAAGAAGCAGTCAGAGAGGAAAGTGGCTCCATGAACAAATTCACCTACCACCAGTCGATGACAAGTTCATGGATGAAGAAGAGCTACTCCTTGAATGCAGTGGGGTACAGTCAAGAGCCCCCCTCCCCCCGGTCAAGAGCCCCACTGGTCATGAGCCTCCCCGGTCATGAGCCCCCTAGGTCATAAGCCCCTCCCGGTCACGAGCCCCCCTCCCTGTTTTTTTTTAATCCTTATTTACCTAGTTAAACAAATGAAGAACTACTTAGATAGAAATAACTGAGAGTTGCTAATGTAGTTTGTTGTATCCGCTAGTTTATTGTACTGCACACTTCATGATTGTTTAATGACCTGACGGGGGAGTTCGGGGGGCGGCACGCCCCCCTATATACATATATTTTATGTTTAATCAGTAATGAACTACAAAAGTGTCAATAAGGATTAAATAATAAAGGTAAATAAGGATTAAAAAACAGAGGGGGGGGGGGGGGCTCGTGACCGGAGGGGCTCTTGACCGGGGGGGCTCTTGACTTGCACCCGAATGCAGTCACTTAGGAAGGAATGAGACGAAAAGGGACACAAGGGCTGCTCACGGATGAATGAGGAAAATGAAGAGGTGATGAAACCTACGACCCTACCCATCAAGACCTCGAAGATGAAATATTGAAGAGCATATTCATAGCGCTATCGTTTAAAACTGCAAGTAGCGTTAAAAACGATAAACAAGATCCAAATTACAACAGTTCGAGTACAAAGGAATGCCATTCCTCTTCACCTCCATTCACCACAAACATCTTCAGGATAGAGCCCCTTATCCGTAATCCATCAAAGATAAATATGTACTTAATTTTAAAAGAGTAAAGTTAAATTGCATGGAACATAAGAATAAAGAAATAATTATTTGTCTTTCCAGAACAATGACATGCATATTGGAAACGTAGGGGAAATAGGGTCACTTAACCTACTATAAGTACCTACCTCTATGTAGAGTGAAGCAGGTATATTCCGGCATATTAACTTTGGCCTAAAATCACAAATGCACTAATAACAATTATCATAGCCTCAGAACTCATAATGATAACGAGCAAATTGCGCTTCTTTTGATATGCAACATATTAATAAAAATTCAGTTCGGACAAGGAAGTTTAAAGATTTTAAAAAGACTAAAGAGAAAAGTTGTTAGATGTCAAAGGACCGCAATTTACTTGTGGTACCCTATGTAACATTTTATATATAAACTTTCTAGTACCACCTACCTACGACCGATCGATCTACTAAGCTATACTATTTAAGGTAAGGTTGCCATAAATATTAAATCCCAAATTGCCTCTTCGAGTAGGTATACCTATCTTTGAAGGCAGGTTACCACATCACTGCAAGATGGCAGCCATCGATCACAGGTATAAGGAAAAGTATACAATGAAAGTGAGAAAATAATAATTATATACTTTTTTCCTTTCAAACTATAAAATGAGATTTAGTTAAAATGTTGGTCATGTCTACCTATGATATACTGCCTAACATTTGAATTATTAAGTTATAACTAAATATACTTATGTGATTACAGCTCTACCTAGGTATAACCTTTTTAAATTGAAAGAGTTAAATGACAAGCACTTAAACACAGAAAAAAGTAGAAAGGAACATAACCATTCACTAGGAAGACAAAATTAAAAAAGGAGACGAAAACCAAGATTTCAGTGAACTAAAGTTGATCGGATTTGGTGCTAGATGGCGCTTTATTCCAACAATGGGTTGTAGTCACTTAAAAATTAACATAAAATTTATTTACAATTAATTTTAAAGTTTTCACCATTATAAATAAAATGGCTATTTTTAACAATTCTCACATTTCTGTTTTTTATTATCTGCCGATGACTTATTATTCGGACAACTGTTTCATATGTTGCAGCCACTACTAAATCATTCATAAATTCAAAATTTCGTCATTTGCACCATTCATCAAACGAACAAACACTGAAGATATAACTGCACTTGTGGTGAGAATTACTCTTAATTCCTAGTTTACTATCAACTTTGCATGTCAACATTGAGGAAAGTAACTTCAGACTGTTAAATTAACTATAGGTATATGCTAAATCCATATTAATAATTTAGAGATGAAAAATAATTGATTTTCACTATGTGAGAAAGAATTTTATGATTTTAAATTTTTTTTTTCTAAAGGTAGCTTTGAATGAAAATGTATAAACACTATTTTTTTTTTCTTTTGAATGCACTTATAATTTAAAAATACCTACTAAGAAATACTTTTATAGAAATGAATAGCCGTATTTACAGTATCGTTACTATTTTAACGTTTCTACTGTAGAACTTTTTAATTTGCACTGCTCTATACTGTGGAAAGTACTTTTAATGACATCTAATACATTAAAATAACATCATGTCACAGTGCTACAGTTATTGCAGTAACGACTGTACTATTGTTACAGATAGCTTATCTCGCAATCTGTTAAATGACTGTCACGCCCTTCATTATTAGCCTATTAAGTCGTACTGCTGTATTTATTAACCCTTGCTATCTCTTTCACTGTGACGAGATCTCTTACTTTCGAGATAGATCTGATTTAAAGGAGAAATTTATGGAAAGTACCAATTGTGGAAACAGTTTTTTTATCGAATGCAATTTTAAGTGAGAAACAAAATTTAACTTTCTAAAATTTTCAGTTTTATTAAAATCACTCAAGGAAATAAAACAATTAGTTTTAAATTAGTCGATATTTTATTTCTTTTAAAAGAAAGTACCCAATCATATAAACTAAATACATATTCACAGTCTAAAAATGGTTATGACAAACAAGAAATACAGAATAGATCACTAATTAATCATAGTTAGAGATTTAATACTGATGCATACTTATAGTTGGCATACAAATATTTTAAAAACTAATCCTCATGAGTAGTGAAGTTTAGGCATAATCTCCTTCAGCTTCAGCCTCTTCTTCAAACTCTTGTTCATCGTCAGCAGTAGCTTCCTGGTACTGTTGGTATTCAGAGACAAGATCGTTCATGTTGCTCTCAGCCTCAGTGAACTCCATCTCGTCCATACCCTCACCAGTGTACCAATGTAAGAAAGCCTTCCTCCTGAACATAGCTGTGAACTGTTCAGAGACACGCTTGAACAGCTCTTGGATGGCGGTGGAGTTACCAATGAAGGTGGAAGACATCTTGAGACCACGAGGAGGAATGTCGCACACGGCGGTCTTTACGTTATTGGGGATCCATTCGACGAAGAATGAAGAGTTCTTGTTTTGAATGCTGTACATCTGGTCATCTACTTCTCGCATGGACATGCGGCCTCGGAAAATGGCGGCGACGGTAAGGTATCTTCCGTGACGTGGGTCGCAGGCAGCCATCATATTTTTGGCGTCGAACATTTGCTGGGTGAGTTCTGGAACGGTGAGGGCTCGGTATTGCTGAGAGCCTCGAGCTGTCAGAGGGGCGAAACCGGGCATGAAGAAGTGGAGACGTGGGAAAGGTACCATATTTACGGCAAGTTTACGGAGATCAGCATTCAGTTGACCGGGGAATCTGAGGCAAGTGGTTACTCCAGACATGGTAAGTGAAACGAGATGGTTCAGGTCACCATAAGTTGGGTTCTGTAATTTTAGAGTTCGGAAGCAAATATCGTATAGAGCTTCATTATCGATACAGAAGGTCTCGTCTGTGTTCTCGACCAGTTGATGGATAGATAGAGTAGCATTGTAAGGCTCGACAACTGTGTCAGATACTTTGGGAGATGGCACTACGGAGAATGTGTTCATAATCCTATCGGGGAACTCTTCCCTCATTTTGGAGACAACAAGTGTTCCCATACCGGAACCAGTACCACCACCAAGACTGTGGGTCAACTGGAAACCTTGCAGACAATCACATTTCTCAGCCTCCTTTCGTACGACATCCATAACAGAATCCACTAACTCTGCTCCTTCTGTGTAGTGACCTTTTGCCCAATTGTTACCGGCACCACTCTGACCTGCAATGAAAGAAATGCAAGTGTGAACCCTCTGTCGTTTTAGCGATCATATTTAATCACTTGAAACGAGATTAAAACCAGGTTTGCTGAACGGTAAAAAAGTGTGGATCATAAATTATTTCAAATCGAAAGAAAGTAATTTTTTAAGTTTTACTCACCGAATACGAAACTGTCTGGTTTGAAGAGTTGTCCATGAGGTCCTGCTCGTACACTGTCCATGGTTCCTGGTTCTAAATCCACAAGAACGGCCCTGGGAACATATTTGCCCTGGTTACCCTCGTTGTAGTAGACGTTGATCCTCTCCAACTGGAGGTCCATGAGGTCCTTATCCACATCCTGGTTGTATTCTCCATTGGGTTTGATACCGTGCTCATCGCTAATAATTTCCCAAAACTGAGAATGAAGGAAGAACCCAAAGTTATTAAGCGTTCAGTAATAAACTAATTCTAGCTAGTTAAAGATTTTGTGAACGTCACATGGCAACAGTAATCGGGACATAGTTATCACCCATTTTTAGAGTCCTATAAATGTCCCAAACATTTCTACGTTAAATTGAAAGTTGAACAAGAGCTAATATTTACTGTAAGATTGTAATTTTTTCCCAGCCATTGTAACCTTTGGTAATACATAGGACCCAATATAATAAATAATATAGATAATTCTTATCTCTATAATAAGTTAAGTTGGTACTAATGCCAGTGATTGCATGACACTTCCAATGAAGACTAAATAGGTACATAGAAAACTCGTTCTGAGAAGTGATGCAGTGATCCAATTTCGTAAGAAAAACTGTGGAGATGAAATTTTATTCTATATCTAAAATAATATTTATTTATAGTTTTAATCCTTGAGTGTTAAAAATAGAGCAGACATTAAAATTCACCTATTTTCCGAGTACTGAGAGTGTCGGAAAAAATTAAATGACCCCTAACAAACATATCTAGGTAGGTATAAACTAAAAGTAAATAATCGTTAATCAAATAATCATTTAAACTTTCTATAATTTGTAGCACTTGGAAACATTTGGTCAAAATAGGACAATGAAGGTCACTTGAGCTCATGACCGAACTTCTGACCGATAAATCGTATAGGTAGGTACTTTGCATTAACAGATGGTGGTGTAATAATTTACAAGTTAACCATTGCTAGCTTTTAAAAGTAGCTTATTGAGTATAGTTTTGACCAACTTCTTTTGTTTAAAAGGTTTATTTTATCTGTATTAATAATGAAGGTGTCGGTAATGAAGTAATAACCCCAATTTACATGTAATATGAAAGATATTTCTAATATTAAACTATGAATGAACTATGTAATCGTATAATTTAGATAATAAAACCGATGATACCTGGATAATACCTAGGGTAAGTTGTTATCGGACGGTTTTAAGTTTTCGATCACAAAACAAAGAGTATGATAGGTAATAATAAATTAATAATTGAACTAAATTTAATTAGGTATAATAATTAATAATTTTTTATACCTGATGGGAAATGTGAAATAGTCCAATAACTCTGAATTTACAAAGTTTCTTTTTTTCTCAATATAGGTACCTACCTAGTTTATAAATTTAAACTTCAGCAACAAAAAAATTGATACCTAAATCCATAAAATTAATACTAATAATTATCAGGATTTCATGATAAAGGAATTCGTTAATAAAAAGTACCCTAACATGATACTAACTAAAGCATAATTAAATGCAAATTGCTTTAAGCCAATAAAGCACTCGCCGGCACTAAAACTGGATTACTTTAAACAAAATGATAAACTGAATCAGGAAGATGTGCAATATTTTATTTAAATAGACCAACGACTCACCTTGGTACCAATTTGGTTACCGCACTGTCCGGTCTGCAAATGAACAATTTCTCTCATTTTGAATAAGTTAGTTAGGAGATAATATCGACACAACCTTCTTCCGTGAGGGTGAACTCTGCAATGATTTTCCTTGCTGCCGACGACACAGAAATACTTTATATAAGTCTGCTTTATACTGCTGTGAACGACAACTGCCGCAGACACAACGCCCTGTTTCCATTGACCAGAAACTTGGGGAAACAAGGATTTAGAATAAATAACACAGAATAGGATAAGTCCCGAGTTATCGACCGGTTACACATAGTCTATTTTATGCGAAAAAGATGTATTAATTAATATTTTAACTGGTTCTTTTAAACATAGGACCATAATATTTCAAAAACTCAATTTGGTAGATTCCTAAATTTAAAAAAGTAAATTGAGAGTTTGGGGATAGCAAACAGCTTGAATTTCCATTTTTTTTGTAAAATATGAATTATAAATCAACTATAGATTTAGCTACGTACTATTAATTAATGATGTTTTATTAAGATATAATTCAAACAATCAATTAATCATTCATTTACGTAATTTTGAATAGGTAATTTAACTTGAATTAAGCAGTTATTAATTATAATATAACATGTATATTAATTCTGATTTAATAAATTCTACATAGGAATGAATTCATATTGCAAATTTACCTAAGAATTGAAATTAAATGAAAATAAGAAAACATACAAAATATGGTGTGCAGTTTAGGTGAGTTACTAAGTCACACATACGGTAAATAAGAATTAGCCTATTACCTAAAAGTGGTGCCGTGACCTGAACCCCCGCCCCTCCCCATAAGTGCAAGAAGGGAAGGGGGGGGGGGGGGGGGGGTCGACCTACATCCGAATAATCCTATTCATTTATGGAAACCGAATCTCGAAGTATTCGGAAAGTGATGATGAGCTAATATGAAATGAAAATAAAAGAAGTACGCACCCCTTTCTCGCCTACTATGTATGTCCTATGTTCACTCATTCCCCAAGTTTCAACGAACTTTCAAACGATTCAGAATGGTAAAATCTTATATTAATCTTAATTCGGAATCTTCTCGCATATTAAATTCAATAATTGAAACTGCACTAAAATAGTAAAATTAAGTGTTTTAATTATTTTAACTTTGTTGTCCTGATGAGTAAATGAAATTAAATTCATATTAAAAATGAGAGGGTGAATAAAACAGCGTTTACACTAGCATATAATTCCAAATTTCTTGGTTCACATAAATTTAAAAGGAACAATTTGATTAGATTTTGAGAGCGAAAGGGTAAAAGGTCAGGTCAAGGTCCTTTTTAAGCGGCGACGAAGGTATGCGCTCTACGAATGCCTGTTTTAGTTTGAATTATTTTAACTAAATGCCAATTGAATAGACGCAATAATGTAAGATCTGATCTATCGGACAGCTGCACTTTTTCGACAATAACAATAATAAAAAAAAATAGGAGTTAAAATATATAATTTTTTCTTCTCTGAACGAAAATTTGGAACCATCCGATAACTCGGAACTCACCCTGATATTAATTCTAAACCTCTATTTTCGACCGATATTATTCCGAGTGGGTCTCACAAAACGAGTAGTCGTAGAGCGCATACCTTCGCCGCCACCGCTTCAATCGATTTCAACCTTGAACTTTAACCCAATCACTCCCAAAATCTAATTAAATGGTTCCTGGACATTGCCTAATCGTCTCATCAAATTTCATGTAATTTTGTTGAATACTTTTTGAGTTATGCGAATAACAAGATTACAAATAAACAGAATTTTGCGAATGTAAATGTTTAGTACATATAGCAATGCATGCATACTATGCAATGTTATTACTATACAATGCATTATGGATGTATAGTAATGATTCACTGTGAAGAGTATCAAGTGATGCACATTGAAGAAAAATTGACTGTGAAGAAGTATTTTAAACAGCCTAGTATTAGACTGAATGTACCAACATAAACATAAGTACTAACATCAGACCGGTTTATTAATAAACATTATCAACCAAGAATTACATAAAATAAAATTAGTTACAATTTTAACTACAGAATGTTGAAATACAAAAATATGATGATTTTCTATATATTAAAAGGAGAAGCATGACAAACTTTGTTATAAAATTTATTGTAAAAGGTACACTGCACACATCAAAAATATTGCCTTGCTAAAAGACGAATAGGTAAATTCCGAGTTATAGAACGGTTCAAATTTTCGATCGTATAAACAAAAATATATAATTTAACTTTATATTTTATTTTTTTAAACGATCGAAAATGTGGAACCGTTCCATAACTTGGAATTTACCCTAACCACACACACAAAAAAGAAAGTTTAAAGAAAAATTCATTCCAACAATATCTGAAAAAAAATCTAATAACAAAGTTCATTTTATAAAGGATTATTACATTATTTTGGATAAAAACAATGAAGATTTCCATATAAATAAAATAAGGTTGTGACACAAAATACATCAAATATGAACCAGTTTTTCAATAATTAATTATTAAGCAGTAGCTATTAATTACTGCTTCGGAACCACAGGCAATTATGGACGTCAAAAGGAAATCAAATACAAGGGACTGGAAGAAGCAGAATAAAGGAAAATGGCTCCATGCTCAACGACACACGACCAGCATAAGATGAATATGTTCATGGATGCAGAAAAGCTACTTGACAGGTTGCATCACATTTTAGTAGAAAATTAATTTTTTATTTTTTTATTTTAGTAGGGGTTTAACTTCTGCTTCAGAACCAAAGGCCATATCGCTGACGTCAAAAGGAAATTAAATACAAGGGACTGAAAGAAGCTGTCAGAGAGGAAAGTGGCTCCATGAACAAAGTCACTTACCACCGTCGGTGACAATGCTCATGGATGCAGAAAAGCTACTCCGTGAATTCAGTCACTTACCAAGGAATGTGACAAAACGGGACACAAGCACCGGTGGCTGCACTCACGGATGGAAGAGGAAAATGAAGAGGTGATAGTAAATGAAGCCTACGAGCCTACCTAACACAAAATCTAAGACCTCGTAGTTGAAGAGCATAACCCTAGCGCTATCCTCTAAAACTGCAAGTAGCGTTAAAAAAATGATAAACATGGTAAAAATGAAAAAAGACAATCCATAATCCAAATTACAACAGTTCGGGGCCCAAGGGACGCCACCCCCCTTCTCTTCCATTCACCACAGACAGCTTCAGGATAGAGCCCCTGGGGGCTAGAAAATTAATTTAAACAGATGCAAACTGAATTAAATTTAAGATAGGACGAACTTCTCTCAAGCAAAATTAAAAAAAAAAACACTAACTAGTAACTTAAAATGAACAAATTAACATGAAATTGACTAAAGTTAGAAATTTAAATTGTTAACCAATATCAAAAATTGCACAAACGTGTCATTTTAATTGGTATAAAAAGATTCAAAGTATCGTATACCTTTTCTTTTTTAGATCGAAAATATTGAGCAGTCCAATAACTCGGAACTATCCCCATTGATTAAGTCACCTGATGATTACACAGCATAAAATGTTATTATTTTATTACTATTACAATATAAAATACTAAGAGCTTTTACTCTTAATATTCTGGTTCATTTGGTCAGAGGTCTGCTTGGTGGTTCTGTTGAGGAATATACCAAGCAACAGCACAGCATGGCACGCATGGAGAGCACAAGAACTAGCAGCTGTGGCTGGGTAAGTGTTCCAGCAGAGCTCTATCACCCCCAGCACAAGCAGCTTGTACACAGTACCCAGACTGGTACAGTATAACAGGTAGGGAATGGTGTGGAAATACCAAATGTAGAACTGGTAGTGAAGTGATCGGGACACAGCCATACCTGTGGATGAAAAAATCAAAATTAATTGAATATTTTTTTCAAAATTGAATAATATTTTTTTCAAAATTGAATAATTTTTTTTTCAAAATTGAATAATTTTTTTTTTCAAAATTGAATAATTTTTTTTCAAAATTGAATAATTTTTTTCAAAATTGAATAATTTTTTCTCAAAAAATACAATCGAATACAATTTTTCCTATTTTTTTTGGTGAATTAATTTTTGAGCTGCTAATTTAAACTTCCTTTTACATTTAAATTTTCAAGTCTATTGAAATGTTGGTAATAGCTATTACAAAAATTGCAGACAAATTGTCTAAAAAAAGAAAAATAGTAAACTATCAATTGATCAAAATTTACTCATTAATTTTTCATTTCTCAACCTCAGAAACACTGACGATTTCATAACCTCCTTCATTCAGGGGTGATAAATTCTTCCAAATAATCATGTTAGTTTAGAACTTTAGATAATAATAAGTCTGATTATTACAATACATAAATTAGCTAAATACGTAGTTAGGAATAAAATACTAATGCCAAACAAAACGCAAATCATCATCACAAAAAAAAAAAATAATAAAAAAAAAAAAAATAAAAAAAAACCTATAATCATTGAATCAGAAAAATATAAAAATTGAATTTGAAATTTTTGGGAAAATCTAATAATCTCGTTCTCCTTTCAGATGATACATTTCCATTAAAAAAGTACTAATCACATTGATCTGTTTTATCTAGTCATTGTATCTGAAAAATTATTTCTTACCAATGAAGTTAGAGGTGAAGAGAGGAAGTAGCAGAAGTTGGCAACTGACTGTCATATTGTACTCCCTCAACTTTTGGTAACTTTGCAAACATCTATGGGAGAAAAGAACATTTTAGACTTTTAGAGTATCTATTTTATACATTCCTAACTCTTGGATTATCTAAATGATGAATTAGTTAATAACAGACATCTGCAGGTATCCATGATACTTGTAGGTATCATGGATAACAACTAAAATAAATAACAATTATATCGCTATTTTTATTCTCGTGGAAAAAGTAGGAGGAGCATAGCAAAAAGTCTGGTGGAAAGACTTAAAAAACCCTAGTGTGTACGGCCCCTAATGCGTTAGCAAACCAATGTGCATTCCTAAAATTTTACAAGGTTTTTCAAAAACACGTTCTAATAATTTTAAATGGCTATCAAGCTATTAATAATTGTTCTTAATAGATAATATATTGAATAATGTTAAGCTAGACCACCGCATCGTCCTTTTAATTCTATTTAGTTCAGTATTTTAAATCTGATATAATTTAGGTTGATGAAAATATTTCAAGTTTCCTCCACGATTTTGAAACTCTTTTGGATGATAATTAAAAACTATAAATTAACTACTCGCACAGGCCACACGAAGTAAGCAAATATAGTGAAAATGACAATATAAATTAAAGTAACTTCTAGGTTAACTAAAAATGAAATAGAATAGAAATATGTGAGAATAAATAATTAAAAGAGGATTTTTAAACAAACTCACACATGCCACACGAAGTAGGCAAAAATAGCGAGTAGGAAGATGTGAATGATGAGGAGAGACATGTGGAACTGTTTGCTCAGGAAAATATCCTCAGGCAACACCTTCCAGTTAACAGTCCACTTGTAGAGGAAGACCCTGCCCAGATTAAAGGCTCCGAGGAGGTAAGCCTTGGGGTTGGTCAAAAGGAAAGGCAGCGCTAGCATAACCTGATGGAGGGAAGGGTATAGTTAATTAATTTAATTAAGGATGAGAATATTTATTGATGAATAAAAAAAACATTCAGAAATAAAAAAATCATGGTAGCTACTTCAGCAACGTGGCCATTTTGCATCGCATGGGACTCATCCTTCAGATAATCTAAGTTTCGTAATCTAAAATAGCCATTTTTAATTAGGTATACCTTTCCAATAACGCTACCATATAATCCAATCTCTATATATGACTGATTGTAATTCCACAGTCTCTCAAATAATCACCAGTTCATCAATGTTAAATATAGCATCTTCTTTTTCACCTGAAAAACTTCTTAAAATCTCTAATACTATTCAAGTCGACAGTAGGAATTGGGAAATATCGAATAATTTTATAATGGTAAGGGAATACACTGACAAATCTTTCACCGTGAATTGAACATAATAATCTTCACAAACGAAGAAATTACGTATTTTCAAGAGGGTAATAGAGATTTTTAGTTGAAGGTAACTTAGGATTTAGGCTTAGAAATTACAAAATGTCTATTCGTCTTCTGGAATATTTTTATTATAAAAGAAAATCATATTTTTTTCACCTTGTTCCTGATGATTAATAGACACCTATCTATTTGAAAGCTCTATCAATATTAGCATGGTAATAATTCTTTATTTAAGTGCGGTCATGCCTTCTGTTAATAGATATAACTAATAATAATTAATTCTACCATTAATAGCTAGGTAACAATTCTATTCTTTTACCTGAGTGCCTCCACAAACAGCTAGTTGGAGAAAAGTGCCCAGAAATCCGAGGGACGTTAAATAGATGTGTAGTAGGGCTGGTGCAAACAGGAGAATGTTCATCTTTATGGAAACAGCAAAACTGTGAAGTAATTCGGTTATTATAACATGTTTGAATTCGTCAGAATATGGTTGAACTTCTCAGACCATGTTAGAGCAAGCGGATCTTTTTTGGAATTAGGGCACATTGAATAAATAAGATCTTTTTTGGAATTAGGGTACATTGAATAAATAAGAATAAACAGATACAGGTATCATATATACAAGGTTAAGTTAAGGATTAGTACGAATACAATAAAAAAAAACATAAAAATTAATTATTTATTGGGTAAAAGTCTGCAATGTCTTTATACAGCTGCATAACCAAATCTTTATTTTTATTACGCCGCCTCCATAAGAATTCACACATATATGAATCTTTTGTGTGCACTTTTCTTGCTAGTTCAAATATTGTTTGCATGTTGATGGTTTAAACAGACGGATAATTTATTTAGCATTCTCAATCAATATGTCGTAGCCTTGTATATATGATACCTGTATCTGTTTATTCTTTGCAAATTAATCGGCAAATACAATGTGCCCTAATTCCAAAAAAGATCCGAGCAAGCTATTTAGTTACTATTTTTAATTCCCACTACTGCATAACTTGGAGAAGACAAACCTGAAGAGCAGACTACCGCATGTCCACCAGCCGTCTGTGAAGAGATTTAGAGAGGCGTAGAGGAAGATCATAGCAATGGGGTCGTTGAAAAGCCTCAGAACGTAAATGGAGTGAATGCGATAAGAGAAAAGACACAGGAACACAAGCATGAACGGGGGCACCTGTGAAATAAAGGGCATCATTTCAGTTCTCAAATTGAGTACCTTAAATCCTATAGCTACTGTTTGTAAAGAGGTGATTGAAAACCCACTGATTGATTTCAAATCTTTCTATTTTTGAGTCTGAAACCTAAAATACTTTCAATATTAAATTTAAATAACCTCTTGGTAAAAGTGAGATTTGAAGAGTAACATAAAAATAAAATTAATACAATTAACTAAATGTTTTCTGAACTGTTAAGGTGGGAAAATATATATAGAGAGAGAAATAAAGTTAATAATCTTCAATTTAGTATTTAGTCAAGACTTTAATATCTAACTCTAAATTGCATGTTATTTCTTTGAATAAAAGATGTCTAGGTATTTAGAAATTTGATCGACATAGCTACATGTAGTTATTGCTGCTGTCTTTTAAAGTAGATTCTCTAATTTTTCAGTAGGTAGCTAACACAATAGAGTAGCAATGAATACCTTTTTGCTTTTGTTGTACAGTCTGAAGACCAGAGCAAGAGTCAGAATGTAGAGAGCTGCAAAAATGTACTGGGCTCTTTTTATGTTGGTGCCTTTATCAGTGATGTAGTACAGTCCAGAAAAAATGTAGACAAAACCTGCCAATGAAATAGAATAAGATTTTCCATAATGAATATCTATTTGAATTGAAATATCATGTGAATTTTAAAAATAACAAATGATTATTAGCAACATAAAAATAGATATAGCTAATTAAATTAACAGTTTCAGGAGAATATCTATAACAAACTCTCGGTTCTTAAATATTCAATAACTGTTATTGAAAGTTTAGCTCAATTTTCTATCATAGCTACACCAGTAGCTATAGAGTCTAAATATTCTCACAGTGGGATAAAAATAGCAAGAAACAGCAAAAATTTTCCTACCTCAAAAATAAAAATGTTAGGAATACAATCAAACCTGACTCAATTTTGAATAGATAATGAAGAATCTATTTGAAAAGACTACTTGCCAGCAGGATAAACCAAAGGTCCAGTGTCTCCTTTAAGTTGATCATAATGGTAAGTACCATTGAGAAAACCTTCAACTTCTTGCATGTAAGCTTTCCAATCAATCTCAGTATCTGTAAAAAACAATCTAATTTATTAGGGATTTAACGTCTGCTTCAACAATTTCTTTGATCATATCACTGTCGTCGAAAGGAAATTAAATACAAGGGACTCGAAGAAGTACTCAGAAAGTAAAGTGGCTCCATGAATAGTCACCCACCACTGTTGGTGACAATGTTCATGGATGCAGATAAGATAGCTACTCTGTGAATGCAGTCACCTACCAAGGAATGCGAGGAAAAGGGACACAAGAACCTGTAGATAAAATGTACACAATCACAAGAAATTGTTAATTCATGATAAATTGATTCAATTCTACTCACAGTTCACTCTCTCGATGATCCAAATATTCAAGATTGCTTCAAACAGGAGCAGCAAAGATGCGATAATAAATGTGTAGGATGGATTCACAAAGATCTCAACAAGGGTCTTGAAATTGAAATATTTTGCAATGAAACTAGTTATTTTTGAGAAATAAGAGTCTTTTTGACTTTTATTCTTGATCCCTCGATTAGGAGCCATTATATTATATAAAAAAATAAATATGTAATCTGAAAAGAAGTTTTTCATACAGTTTCATACAGAAAAACATTCTAAAATAGTAAAAATAGTAGGTAATATTCTTAAGTATTAAAGATTGAAGAGGATATTGCCCATAATTTCATAAATATAACATGTTGATGCTGTCAATTAATTTTTTGGTGGATAATTTGGAAAATGTTGGTGGATCAACCTAATTATTGAAAATTCTTGGTGGATTTTTTCAGCTTTTTGAAAATGTCAGTGGACGATGAAATTTTCGCCAGACTGCAGAATATGGAACATTGGTCAAAGACTCTCTGCGATAAATCTGAGCCCAATTTTAGAAATTTTATATCTCTGCCATGTTTCAGAGGCTGGAAAATTGTAAGCCAACTTTTGGGCCCGTCTGGAAAGCATGCATGATCAGTCTCCAGATATTTTAATCTTGGTGCAATTTCTCTCCAAAGATTTCCAAATTTCTCTCCAAAATGGCCAAAAATCTCATAATACTCTACAATAATTACATGTAAACATAGGAATTAATTAGAAAATTGTCGCCGGATAATTCAGGAGACTAATTTTAAGGCCTCTATAGTCGCCGGATAAACTTCACAACTTCATGCATCTTTTGCGGACTGGCTTTTGGGTTATAATTTCTCAAAAATTCAGAGCCAAGCCAATTTGGCTCATATTTTGAAGATTTAAAGCCAAAATTAACATAGGAATTAATTCAAAATTTTAAGCCAATTAGTCTTTAGACATATCTGAGTTTAGACCTTTAGAAATCTAAGCCAATTAATTGACAATTAGACTATAACTCACATATTCTGTAAAATGGTATCTCTGCAGCTAAGTAAAATAGAATAGCTCACCAGTCTGCAGAATATGGAACATTTTTCCAAGACTCTCTGCGGGAGTTTTTGATTCAATTTTAGAAATTGAGATCTCTGCAGGAGATCTTGAATTAATTCCTATGTTACTATTAATTTAGCTGCGGGAGATTTTGAATTTATTCCTATGTTACCATTAATTTAGCTGCGGGAGAAGAGACAAATTCTGCAGACTGGATTAGCTCATTCAGTCTGCAGAAACTGGTAAAGTCTTCAACAGTATATAAAAGCTGAGCGGCACACCACATTACGGCGCACCACTCACCACTGTACTTTCTATTAATAACCTCAATGTGAAAAACTGCTATGTAGTTTGTTGTATCCGCTAGTTTGTTGTTCTGCACACTTCATGATTGTTTAATGACCTGGCAGGAGGGTTCGGGGGGCCGCACGCCCCTCGATACATCTACCTAACGGCTAACTGATAAGTTTTTATTTACACCTCAGACTGAAAGTTTACAATAGTTACCCCATAAAATTACAATTACAGTTTTCTATGATGAATTTTATTTTAGATTCCAAATTAAACATCTCAATCAAATAATTAAACTGTGTAGTATAAACATTGGATTCAGGTACCGTCAGGCGTCAGACGACAGACATAAATTTGATACGACAATTACCTATCAAATTCACTCCATTATCATTAATCTGTATTCAAATTACCTATCTAACCAGTCTGCAGAATATGGAACATTTTTCCAAGACTCTCTGCGGGAGTTTTTGATCGAATTTTAGAAATTTGAGATCTCTGCGGGAGATTTTGAATTAATTCCTATGGCTATGTTACCATTAATTTAGCTACGGGAGATTCTGAATCTGTCTGCTACTGAGAGTCAGAGAGTAACTGTCTCTCAAATTAAAATCTCTGCGGGAGAAGAAACACATTCTGCAGACTGGCTATCTAATAGAAAGCCAGTCTGCAGAGCCAGAATATGGAACATTTTTCCAAGACTCTCTGCGGGAGTTTTTGATTGAATTTTAGAAATTGGAGATCTCTGCGGGAGATATTGAATTAATTCCTATGTTACCATTAATTTAGCTGCGGGAGATTTTGAATTAATTCCTATGTTACCATTAATTTAGCTGCGGGAGATTCTGAATCTGCTGCTGAGAGTCAGAGAGTAGCTCTCTCTCAAATAAAAGTTTCTGCGGGAGAAGAGACGCATTCTGCAAACTGGATAGAAAGTACAGTCACAGTGGTGCGCCGTAATCTGGTGCGCCGCCAAGTAAAATAGTATGTCTCATAAACTCGCCATTTGACATTTGTCTCTCCAGCTCTCTCCAAAATTCAATAAATTCTCTCCAAAATGATCAAATTTTCATAAATTCTCTCCAAAATAACATTGTGATTGTAGCATAGGAGAAAAATAGATAAAACTCGCCATTTGCAATTGAAGGGCTCAAAATAACTATCACAAACTCGCCATTAAAATGGCGAGTTTGGACATGCTTTATTACTTGGGTGCGCTGTACTGGTGTGCGCCGCTCAGCTTTTAGATACATATCAAAGTGTTCATAGAGAATCAGCCAGTCTGCGACTCTGCAGAATGTGTCTCTTCTCCCGCACCCGCAGAGATTTTAATTTGAGAAACAGTTACTTTCTGTCCTCTGACTCTCAGTAGCTGAGTAGCAGATTCAGAATCTCACGCAGCTAAATTAATGGTAACATAGGAATTAATTCAAAATCTCCCGCAGCTAAATTAATGGTAACATAGGAATTAATTCAAGATCTCCCGCAGAGATCTCAAATTTCTAAAAATTCAATCAAAAATTCCCGCAGAGAGTCTTAGAAAAATGTTCCATATTCTGCAGACTGGGTTTGTAGCAAAAAAAAATTAATGTAAATATAGGAATTAATTCAGAAATGTTCATAGCAAAATTAATGTAAAGATAAGAATTAATTCAAAATAATTCTGAGAGAATATCCCAAATATCTCCCATATTCTGCAGATTGGTAACAATATTTCTACTGCAAATTATCGGCCAGTCTGCAGAAGCAGAATATGGGACATTTTTAACATTTTCTGTGCAAACAATTCTTAATTTCCTTCTATGTTTACATGTATTTTACTGAGTACAGAAGTCAAAATATTAGATTTCTTGGAGAATAGTTTACCAGTTCCTGCAGTCTGGATTATCGGTATTATGTTATGCCTATGCAGCTATGCCGCCCTATGGTATATACCTAGTTCAAACAACATATATGTATGCCATAATAAAGTAATTAGATGCCAATTGCCAACTACACTTGCGATGTACCCAATGCAGTCTGCAAGAGCCAAGAGTCAGCAAATCTTGAAGACTAGGTAGGTAGTAGCTAGTAGGTATTGAGTCAAGCTCCAGCACCTTATTAAAAATGTGACATAGAAGACAGTTTATTCTAATACTCGGAATCACTTACAATGACAAGACAGACAGACAGACAACTAGCGGTTCACTTTGCCTTGACTTGGGTTAAGGAAAAATATAAAAAAAGAGGTTTTGCACGCTTAAAAAAGTGTCCAAATTTAGATGCATCAAATTGTTTATTATTTTAAATTTTTTGACGAGTAGTCCATTTTTTGATGCCTGTGTTGGCCCTGTCAAATACAGCGGCCCATTCAGGATCAATTAGACCTATAGTGACAATTTCATTGTCAAATGACTTAGAAGAAAAAGATTGTACACTCGTTTTTTGAATGTTTCTATTGAAATTTCATTTCAATTATATGGTATATTACTTTTTCTAGAATGATCGAAAATGTGGATCACCACAATAACTCGGAACTTACCTTAGTAATTGAGGTCAGGCAAAGATGTGGATGTCAAATACATAAATCAATATAATAAGCCTAGGCCTATAAATTATATACCCTTCAGATTACTTCTTTTTCAAAACAATAATTCTTATATAAAAAATAAACCTATAATTCCATTTCTTAAAACTGTTAAATAGAAATAAAACCACCATTTTATTTCATATATTTACATATTAATGACATGACAAAGTGAATATCGCAGCAGAATTTTATTCCACGTGACTGTAATAGAAAAAAGAACACCATCGCAAAAGATTCCAATCGCTGACTTACATCGATAGTCAAATTAATGGTTTTAACATCTTAAATTTCTTAGAATAATATCAGCAAAGATATTATAGTATAATAAGATACACGACTCTCGCAAATTTCTGTTTTGAATGTGTTTCAAAGTGGTGAATAGGATTGAAATATAGTAAACACAATGGAGGTATTCTGTGTACTACGTGACGTCATAACAGCAACACTCTAAAATCGTATCCAAGACAATTAAAAGGGGTAAAATTATAAAAACTGTTTTAAAGAAATATAGATTTTTTCAGTTATTTAAACTGCTAATCCAATAATTTTCTTTTTAAATCTGTTGCCTTGATTACTTCACGGTAACAAAACACTCAATTGTCACTAATAGTAATGTAAATATTAGTATTCCTACTGTGGTACTAATGCTTTACTGCTCAATAATTTGTGTAGTAACAGCTTGTCAAGGCAAAATACATATATAGAAAGTTAGGGTTTAAGCAGTGTGAATAACTTTGATAGATCAATTACTTTTTATATTAATGCAATAAATAAGTAGTTTTATAATTTTACTCTCATAATTGTCTTAAATATGATTTTAGACTGTTGATGTACTGATGTCACGTACACAAAATACCTCGATTGTCCTTACTATATTTCAATTCTATTTAGGCTACCACTTTGAAACATAGATGGCAGCACAGAGACCTTTTGATACAGAAATTTGCGTGAGTAGTGTATCTAACTGAGTAACTATAGTAAAATATCTTTTATACAAATCTACGGTACCTATTTGGAAACATTTGTGAGGGTGTTTTCATATCTATTAATTATTGTAACAGAAACAAGCAGCACAACGTCAAGAACCTAGAATTGATATTTAGAAATTACGAGAAGAAGAAGCGGAAAAGTTTTAGGAGACTTTCAGTGGCAAGAGTAGGTAAAAATGATTAATATGCCTTCAATTCATATAGTTTGATTATCATCTGGAAATAGAGCATAATAATCACTTTAGACCTTCAATTTGAGCAATGTGTACCTATTTGAAATGCAAGGTAGGTACACTCTTTACGTTAATTTAGAGTAATGCGTTCATAAAGAATGACGTGACCGCATGGAAAAATCCCACATCAACTTATTTAACAAATGTGTATTATTAGTCGTATTATACAGGCAGGCCCTGCTTATATTACACCCCACTTTTGTAAAAGCTGTCAAAACAGCTAAAAACTTTTTCAGAGTACGCAACATTTCAGTTTATTCAATGTAAAACTATTATATAAATCAAGTATCAAAGTAATTACTTATCAATATTGAATGAGAGTTAAGCCATGGTTGAATTCTTAAAATTTAAATCATTCACTACTTTTGAACTTTCATCACAGAGCATCAAACACTACATAGGCTTAGTCGAGCCATCAAACCCATTTTCTTTTATTCTAGCTCATAGAAAATGAAATGCTTAAGGAGTTACAATTGTATAAAAAATCGACTCATACCTCGATCTATTACCATTTGTAATAAGTCTGAGTCGTAGTTTTGGTAATAAGAGCGAGTCCTGCCTGTATTGCACCAATATAACTTCCATATTTCTCAAATCCTTTCCTAAAAGAATGATTTAGCTCCAATTAACCGATATGCATGTATTATTGATTAAAGAACGTGACATTTAATACAATTCTAAATAAATTAAATATTTCTGACATAGATATACCAAGAATCACTGTTTTTACTTATAATGAAAAGCTTTCAATTTAAATTTCGCAAATATATTAAATTATGATAACTTTATTTTTTTCTATTAACAATTTTTTCAGATGAAAGTAAAAAAAATTCCGGACACAGCTTTCAAATTAATTTGACAGTTCAAGAGCTTGAAATTCATATTTAATACATTTTGAAAACTCTAAGAAAAAATAAACATTATTCTTCATTTATAAATACGAATGATGATTATAGGATTGTGCCAAAATACTTATAAAATCATAGAAGAATATCATTATGAAATGAAACGGTATCGAATACTTTATACCGTTATTTTAGAACGATTCAATACTCTTTAATTATCTGCTTATATAATATTTTCAGGATCTATGATATTAAAAGCATATTGTCACATCCCTAATGAAGAATATTGCAAGCAGTATATACCTATAAGTAGAGTTTAAATAAGTCTCATTTTCACTGTAGTTCCGCCGTGAAAAAAGTTATTGAAATATGATAATTTTTTCAAATTGTATATAATAATGTGATATCGTATAAGGCACTTCCAAATGGTTGAATCGAATGAGTGATGACTTAGCTACTTCCTTCGAGCTTACATTTCGAACAATATTTTCTGAATATACTTACGAAATGCATTATATTGTCAATATAAATAAATTCGAAAATTGAATGATAAGTAGTAAAACTCAGACACTCCTTGTAATAGGAAAGTGGGCGTTAGAATGATTAATAAACCTATCTGCACTTTCAAAAAAAAAATTGACAAATGTTAGCATCAGCTTTTTGAAAACGGTGACTTTGCCATAATATTTCCAAACCCAGAAAACGTGTGTATAAAATTAATGCACATAATATACTATTAATTTACTTACAAAATGATTGGAAATAAAATGATTTACTAAAATGATTTAATGCACCGTTTCTAAAGTCAATCACAATATCACCTTCCGCGCCAACCAACTATATATACTGTAAAAAACTTGGAAATTGAAACATTAGAAAGCTTTAATATGTGTTAATTGAAATAATGCATACATAGAATAAATTTGATAAAAATTCCTACTTACAACTATGTCAACAAAATAGATAAACTAGAAATACGTTGGCCTAGACATTCAGATCGGCCATCATTTTTCTAAAATCGGATAGGGTGCTGTAATCCGGATCCTCTTCGTTTTTATCCTGGCTGTCCGGATTGAAAGCCGGATTGTGTCTAGTGAGCAGGAGCGGCACGGGTAACAATTCGGGCATCACGGAGTGGTGTGTGATCAGTGTTCGTAAACTGGGGAAGTCTTTGGTGAAACCCTGGCAATGGACACAGAATGTTAGCGTGGTTTAGAATTAAAATATTGAAATTGTTATAATTCAGTATGCTAATTTCTCAATATAAGGTGAAAAAATGCAAATTAGTTTCTCACCTTTATCCTATATCCTTTATTAGTCTTGACAATGAGGTAGTGCGCTATTCCCCCAGTAGCAAAGTCACTGGGTACTCTGAGACTCAGGGCGTAACACCCTGGCTTGGTACTGCTCTCCCTGACCAGGAAGGCACCCAGGGGCTCATGGGATAACACCTCCAGGGCAATCTCTCTGTCAAGGGATGAAGAATTGTTAAGTAAACTTATAAGAAAACGGTAAATTCCCAGTTCACGTCCCTAAATGAAATAGGGACGTGAACTAGGAAGGGAGTATTTGGATCGGTTCCTAGTTCACGTCCCTAAATGAAATAGGGACGTGAACTAGGAATTTATCAAGAAAACTTATGATAGTCCATATATCACAGAGAAAAAATTGAGGTGAAGCCTCCTAAGATTAAGAAGGGCTTATGGCTAGCCCCACTATAAATTTTTCTTTGGATTGATAAGTATGATCCAAAAACTCACCTCGGAATTCCGGCTTGGAACCAGGCGGCAGCTTTCAAATGGGTGTCATCCGGTGTGAGGGAATCGAACCTTTGTGGGAGAGGTGGGGGTGTGGGGCAATGACTGGTGGAAGAGTGGTGGGGGGAGGATGTGGAGGAGACTGTGGAGTGGGCGGGGGATTGACTTGAGTGGATGGAGGCCTTGATGAGGTGAGTGGAAGAGTTTAGTAGAGACTGGTTGGCGGAGGATTGTGGAGAGTGGAAGAGGGAGGAATCCGTATCGCTACAGTTGATGTTGTGACTGAAAAGAGAAATAGAGAAATTAGTTATCAACGTAAAGTGTAGATATTGAGAGTATATATAGGACTGAATAAATGAAGAATTGCTTTATTGAATTTTTAGAAGAAAATTCAGATAGTAAGGCTCCGTTAAAAACATTAGGATATCTACGTATCAGAAAACAATAAACAAACTTTATCTAACAGTGTCCTGATTGGTGTAGTGCTAACAGTGTCCTGATTGGTGTAGTGCTAACAGTGTCCTGATTGGTGTAGTGCTAACAGTGTCCTGATTGGTGTAGTGCTAACAGTGTCCTGATTGGTGTAGTGCTAACAGTGTCCTGATTGGTGTAGTGCTAACAGTGTCCTGATTGGTGTAGTGCTAACAGTGTCCTGATTGGTGTAGTGCTAACAGTGTCCTGATTGGTGTAGTGCTAACAGTGTCCTGATTGGTGTAGTGCTAACAGTGTCCTGATTGGTGTAGTGCTAACAGTGTCCTGATTGGTGTAGTGCTAACAGTGTCCTGATTGGTGTAGTGCTAACAGTGTCCTGATTGGTGTAGTGCTAACAGTGTCCTGATTGGTGTAGTGCTAACAGTGTCCTGATTGGTGTAGTGCTAACAGTGTCCTGATTGGTGTAGTGCTAACAGTGTCCTGATTGGTGTAGTACTAACAGTGTCCTGATTGGTGTAGTGCTAACAGTGTCCTGATTGGTGTAGTGCTAACAGTGTCCTGATTGGTGTAGTGCTAACAGTGTCCTGATTGGTGTAGTGCTAACAGTGTCCTGATTGGTGTAGTGCTAACAGTGTCCTGATTGGTGTAGTGCTAACAGTGTTAGCACTACACCAATCAGGACACTGTTAGCACTACACCAATCAGGACACTGTTAGCACATATTTAACATATTTTTCCTTTAGATTTAGCAACCTACCTTTGTGAATCGTTTGATAGTCCTAAATTGTTATCCTTTTTTCCTTCTTCCGAGGAAGAAGAAGTAGGGGCGTTTAAGTTGTTAGGGGCGAAAGAATCTTCTATGATCTTCGATACTGAGGGTTTGTCGTGACTACCTCGACAGGAGTTAATATCTGAAGAACTGAAAAAAATATTGGTTAGAGAGATCGGTACTAATGAGGATACAGTGTGAAATGTAGACGTAGAAAAATGTAGGACAATGATGTAGCTACTGTCAGAGATATTTTCACCAATCACAGTATTCTAATTTTCTATTATTTTTAAATCTAACAAATTGGACGTCGTGTATCCAGACAAATTTTAAAATATCTACAATCAATACAATTAGTAAAGTTCTTCTTAAAAAATGTGAAATTAGTGAACTGTGAAAAAATTCATTTCAGATACACTTTTAGATTGTAGCTACATAGTAGCTTAGTTCTAGAAGAAACTTTATTTATCGCACCAGGTGTTCATACCGACATATTATTAAGAGGATATTTAAACTCAAAATTGAAGGATTTTTTCAGGTTCCGAAAAGAATAAATTCTACAAGCTTGAAACCTTAAAAAAAACTTCCTCGTTTAATTTAAATAGACTCATGATATAATAGTATAACCATTCATTTGTAGCACAGGACAAGTCAATGGGACCCACCGGTGGGTCCCATTGCAGTACACTTGAGATGTTTTATTATTTCAAAGTGCATTTACCTATTACTATCAGACTCCAGTCTGTGGCAGCTGTGAGGCGTCTTTGCAGGTGCCCGCATGTCTACAGAGGTTCCCGAACAACTGCTACAGCTGCTTTGACTACAGTTTGACGGACACAATTGCGAATCTCTCTGTAAGTAGAAACAACTTATGAATGTTCGGAAATATTATTACGGATTTAGGATTTTAGTGTAAAATATATCTAAGATTCACATATTATATAGAATATTGATTTTGATAAATCCTGAATAGAAAAGTAATTGACAGGTGAAAGATACAAATAATATTACACAAGGAATGAGAGATTTATCTCGGTAAGTTTAAAAAGCTACTAAATGGTAAAATTCCTACATTAAATTTGGTGGATAACCAGTAACTAGCCACTAGACACAGTAAGTAAATCTCACCGAGGAGATCTGAACTTACCAGACAACTCCTCTCATCTGCAAAAATGCCTCCTCCTCTTTCCGTCAGCTCCTCCCTTTCTTTGATGACGTGTGGGGGGAGGGGGGCAGGGGGCCTTTTCCCCCGGGTGGGGGTTAGGTGGGATTTGTTTTGACTAGGTGAGTAGAAGGTTGTGTTGGGGGTGGAATGACTGTGGGGGAAGCTGGTGGATCTGTTTAAGGTGGGGGAAGGGGGAGGAGTTTCATCTAAAGCTGTGGCAGTTTCCAAAGGATAATCGTCGTGAAGACCCGCAGCTTTTTGGAGGTGGGCTGCGTATGCGAGACGGAAGGCGTGTCCTAAAATGCTTTTCAGTTCTTCAGCCTGAAAAAGAATACTGAAATTATTTAAAAGAATAGGTAGTAAGTTTAACGGATAATAATGGAAAAATGTCATTAAAAAATATGATGACTAATTTAAATAAAGTGAAAAGTATGCCTGATTATTATATAATGTACACTTTGCTATACTAATAAATTATATACTCCAATTACTTTTCTCTTTCTCATTCTATAATGAGTTCAATGAATAACTCATTATCAGTAGGATGTAATTATTAATGCAGAGTCCTCATAACAGAGGGCGCTAACGGCCAATTAGTTATCGCAATTTACGCGCACTAATAACAAACTGAACACACTCTTTTTAATCAACTCAATAGAAAGAGACTCTGTTCATTCATACTTAATTGGGGTCAATGCAACTAGAAATATTTAAATATCAAGTCCAGAGGCGTTAAAATAACTTAGGTTTTATATGCAGTAAAATTTCAGTTTGAAAATGATAACCAATGGAAGTTGGATTAAGCGTGACGTCACAGAAAAAATATAACGATGTTATATACTTAGATAAAATTAATTTATGTAATATGGAAATCATTTACCTTCTAAAAATATAAAAAAAAACGTTATTAAAAATGTAATGTGGTAGAATTAAACATAAATAATATATAGAATATCATGAAAATGAAATTAATATATTTAGGTAGTCAAAGTTACGTTTAAAAAAACAATCAAATTTACTAGACACGCACACTACTTGACTAGAAAATAACAGAATAATATAGTTAGTTAATTGAGTGTCGAAAAGATAATGAATGAAAGAGAGTCTGTTTAGTTTGTGAATAACTTATATAGTTGAGGATGCACTAAATAATTCGGTGGACACGTTCTGAACATGATTTGAACACGTCTGTACATGGGACTACTTGAACAGAGTCTCTCAGAGCACAATTAATGAGTTAGAGACTCTATTCAATATGTTATCGTTCAATTAGAGAAATAATGAGCTAACTAAGGGGTTTAAGTAATGGCACTGACTCTTATACAAATACAAGGGACTTGCAAAAGGTAGTAAAGTAGGAAATTGGCTATATAGTAAACAATTTAGGAGGGGTTTAACGTCTGTTTCGGAATCAAAGGCCATATTGCTGACGTCAAAAGGAAATTAAATACGAAGGACTGAAAAAAGCAGTCAGAAAATAGTGGTTCCATGAACAAAGTCGCCTACCACCATCGGTGACAATGCGTATGGACGCAGAAAAGCTACTGCAGTCACTAACCAAGGAATGTGACGAAAAAGGACACAAGCACCGGTGGCTGCACTCATGAATGGAAGAGGAAAATGAAGAGGTTATAGTAAATGAATCCTACGAGCCTACCTAACACAAAATCTAAGACCTCGTAGTTGAAGAGCATAACCCTAGCGCTATCCTCCCAAATTGCAAGTAGCGTTTAAAAAATGATAAAAATAAAGACAATATATAATCAAAGTTACAACAGTTCGGGGCCCAAGGGACGAAACCCCCTTCTCTTCCATTCACCACAGACAGCTTCAGGATAGAGCCCCTGGAGAGCTATAGAAATATAATATTAATATATTAATTGTCAACAGGGTCTAATACCCAAGTTATATGGTGGGGCCATAGAAGATTGTCCCCTAATAATCTTCTATGGCCCCACCATAACTTTCTCTCAGGGTAGATCAAGAATAAACATTCATAACATCTATTAAGGCAACCTATAACATTTAAATTCAATGTTGAACAGTTGTAAAAATCTCAGGAATTCACGTAGGAATGTTCCTATTCCAAAGATCAAATGTTGCCCCGTAACTAATATTCCGGCCAAAAGGTCATTGATCAGTTGTGTGGGATCTAAACTTTGATCACGGAATTTGATCTCGTAAGTTTGTAGATCAATGATATCTATTTTATTTCAATGGAAAATATTGTTCCTTTTTATTTCATTAATAAAATTCAGGAAGTGTTATTTCAAAAATGTTGAGGAATATAATACAATATATTATATAGTGTTATATTAAGAAAATTATAAGGAAATATACCTTAGAATTTTTTTTTTTTTTTTTTTTTTTTAAAAGACAATATTTTTCCATTAAAAACAAGAAGGATAAAATCTTTACAGATTTAGAAATTAGAATTATGTTTAAAATAATTCAGAATTCATCATGAGTGAAAATTACATTCATTTTTTGTTGAATTTCACAATCATTTTTTTTACATTCATTTTTGTGAAATATACATTATTTTGGTCAAAATTTACATTTATTTATATGGAATTTTATATTCATTTTTATGGAATTTTTCTATCATATCTGTGGAATTTCACATTCATTTTTGTGACATTTTACATTCATTCCATGGCATTTCACTATTTCTAGAATTCCTGTCAAACTAGAAATAGCTAATCATTATATATTCATTTTAACCATTTTAATAAACTGCATGTCATGCAACTAAAATCATTCTAATTATTTAAATTAACTCTCTATATATACATATTTTTATTATATCTCAGAGCTATTATAACTAGTTTACGAACAATTTAAATGATAATATAATAATATAGTGAATATTATTAATATTTTTTTTTCTGAGTTCACAGAGTACATTTTGGCCAAAGTAAAAGGGAGAAAGCTGTTAAACGGCGTAATTTACCCTGTGCCCTATTTTCTGGGTAAAAGATATATGTGCAAATAAATAGAACATGACTAGGTCAACTAGGTGGAATATTTTGGTCTTACTAAGCTCTAAAGAAGTTATTTAAGGTCACGTCAAATTTTTATTAATGCCGGGAGTTCGTGGAAGAGACGAGGGGGTGAGGGGTTGGGTTACAGTGTGATCACGTCAAACTATATATATACAAATAAATATAACTATTGTGTATTTAACTACTGTTAATTTTATGTTAAAGTGTCTGTGATGGTAAATAAGGTATTTTAAATTAGAAGGAGGTAGTTATGTCGCGTATGATAGTACCAGTGAGGTTGCTTACTGGGGCAAGGAGTGTGCGCGCGCATACATACTCACGTACACGGCTAGTACGCACACGATTCAGTACGACATGTGCGTGTTTAAATTCTTAGCACTGCTAGAGGAAGAATGCGACGTGTGAGTGCGTCCGTACGTAAAACCTCTCGTTTTTTACGAGTGAATTTGAATGGATGGAGGTTTGTTCCGGTGGAGAACGTACATACAGTCTCGGATTTCAGTGGAAGAAGGAAGGCTAATAAGATGTAGGTCTAGAAAAGCGTTTCAATGGCGTACCTAGTAAGAAAGAAGCAACAACTTTAAAATAAAATATGAATAGGTACAGCTATAAAAAACTAGAAATCGCTGCTCAAATATAGGTTCAATTGAATTTCGTTTTAGACCACCAAAGACATGGAACATGTTCATTGAAATTAGATTACAAAAAACATCTCTGCAAGACTTCTCCAATGTAGCCCCATGGGGACTAATTTAGGCCCTAGCCCCAGGGGAGGTAGATGGTAATGGAGTGAATCATAAACCTCTACTAGAATCTGTCTGTCTGTCCGTAACAATCGCCATAAGCCGATTCAACTGAGCAAAACAAAGAGACAATGGATCTTAGTGTGCCTAATTGCCTAACATTTTGTTGGTTTATTTTGGGTCTTAAGAGATTAAAAAATATGAACACTTTACTGGAAGTTACAAAGTGGAAGGAATTTATTAATGTACATAGAAAGAGATTAAAAAATATGAACACTTTACTGGAAGTTACTAAGTGGAAGGAATTTATTAATGTACCTAGAAAGAGATTAAAAAATATGAACACTTTACTGGAAGTGACAAAGTGGAAGGAATTTATTAATGTACCTAGAAAGAGATTAAAAAATATGAACAAAAAGGAAAAGTGTACCTATCCGAAATGAATTATTAACTTTACTAATTTCACATTTCCAAAAAGAAACTTTACTAATTGTAATGCTTGTAGATATTTTATAACTGGTCTGGGTACACGATGACAAATTGTACGAATCGAAAATAGAAAACTGTTATTTAAGAAATTAACATCACGCGGAATCTATTTTCTTTGATAGTAGTACCTAGTGTTACGCCAACACAACTAGTTTCGAATTCGGGTCGTGTCTATTTTAAGTAGGTTCGAAGGATATCCTCCAACCGGAAGTAGCGTACTAACTGAAGGCTTTTTCGCCGGATGAAGACTAGCTGACCAGATCATTACAGTCTTCGGTATGTGGGAAAGTTGCTATAGAGGTGGTGTCTGCAACGGAACTAGCAATATAGTGCTAGGGTTAGCTACGAGTTATCGGACAGTTCCACAGCTTCGATCATATAAGAAGTAGGGTAAGTTACAAATTATCGGTTAGTTTAACATTTTCGATCATGTAAGTATATAATAGTTATTATTAAACTGGTCATTTTAATTGGTAACCATGATACCTGCAAGTATACAATTTTTTTTAAAATATTATATAGTTTTTCTCTTATATGACCGAAGATGTGAAACCGACCGATAATTCGATCGTAACTTATCCTAATTAAAGTATCCGGTTAAAAACACCTTTGAAGGTATAATAAAGGTACAAATACAGGTAGAAATGTAAAAGATATACCTATTGTCACAGCGGTTAAGTAGGAAGGCTTTAATTGACTCTAATAGACAAGAATGTATTTATTCAACAACCACATTTTCTTTCTTTTTTTATTTCCGAAATGAAGAAATACGAAAGAATAAGAAAAGGATGAAAAGAGTGAATAAAGAATAGACGGGGAATAACAAATAAGAATTGAGTTTAAATGAGGATGTGCATATACATAATATACATATGTATATTCTATACACAGCCATCTGTGTGTCGTATTGTCCTTATACAGCATACCGCACTAGCAGGAATATATACACATGTTTAATATATCGCATATTATATATGAATATACTAACAGGAATATGAGTCAGTCTTATTAATGGGTATAGGATTATATTAAACATCTTAATAGTAAGAAAAAGGATGAGGATATATAAAATGTAGGTTTCTATTCTTTTAGTGTTGTTGAATCTGATTTTAACCATTTTAAGGCAAGTTTGAATTGATTCATTTATATAGTTAATTCATTATCATTCATTCATTACATTAATAATGATATACTGTATATAAATTAATGATGTAAACCATCATCAATGATATTATCATTAATGATATAATGTATATAAATTAATTAAGTAAATTATCATTCAATCCACTAAAGTTATACACCTAATAGAAAAAGAAGCCCCACATCATTCAAAAGGCTTCAGTTTATCAGCAATATAATAAGGCTAAGGTATGTAGGTATATACAGGCCACGTGTCTGCACAATGGACGAAAAAACCCACCACTAGATGGCGCTCAAGCCTCACTAATCACTGAATGTGTTTCGAAAAGAAAGGCACTTTTGTGAAAGGTAAATACCTTAATGTACTGGAATGTGAAAAGCCATTCATGAAATGGAAAACGAAAAGGCATTGGCATGTGAAAATGAAAAGGCAATTGGGATGTGAGGATGAAAAGGCATTTATGAATTAGTAAAAGGAAGTTTGATGTGACGACAAATATTTGACAATGTTGAAAATACACATGTGATAAATTTATAAAATATGAAAAACCATTATTTATTGAAATGTGAAGATATACGTGAATTGAAAAATGAATCATCTTGAATAATTTCGCCATGTTGTAAAATTATCATGAGTTTATTTCGACATTTAATTTAATCATTTAAATTGATTAACACGGTACATTTTTTGTGAAAATATGAATTAAGGTTTTTATCGAATCTTATTTTATTGCAAGTTCCGAGTTATCGGACGGTTCCACATTTTCGACCATTTAAGAAAAAAGTATATACAGTAATTATTGTTCAATTTTTTATTTAAATTGGTATCCATGATACCAGGGAGGTATCATGTATACGAATTAAAAAAAAAACAAGTTAAATAAATCATTTAATTTTTTTAGAAAACGCAGAACCGTCCAATAACTCAGAACATACCCTATTAGCTACTATTAAATAAAGAACAGATAATTAGTAATGGTAAGTAAGAGTGTGGCAAATCTAAACAAATAACATCCTGCAAAATTACTGTGAAGAAAACCTACCGGAAATGAAGTCAGAATTTATAAGAGTGATTAGAGAGAGAAAAGAGAGAAAGAAGGAGAGGAAAGGAGAGAGAAAGAAAGAGAGAGATATAAAGTGAGAAAGAAAGAAAGAGAGAAAGATAGATAGAAAGAAAGATAGAAAGAAAGAGAGAAGGAGAGGAAAGGAAAAAGAAAGAAAAAGAGAGGGAGAGAGAAGAGAAAAGAAAGAAAGAAAAGGAGAGATAAAGAAGGAAAAAAGAGATAAAGAGAAAGAAAGAAAACTTGTGAGACACATATAGTGATGTACGAGATAATTGGCATAGAGGGCAAGTTACGTATTAACGTACAGTTAGTCACCTCAGTACAGTTGCAAAAAACATATACAATATGACATTTTACCTCTTTCTTTTTAATATTGGTATCCACGATACTTGCAGGTATCACGGATACCAATTATATGAACGAGTTAAAATGTCATAATATATAATTTTTCTTATATGATCGAAGATGTGAAACTGTCTAATAATTCGTAACATACCCTATTCAAATGGTGTACGATTTCTTATTTACAACAATCGGTCTTCAACATAAAAAAACAGATACAAGGGACTGTGAAGAAGCAGTCAGAGAGGAAAGTGGCTCAATTGACTCGTAAGAAGATGTGCAGAGACACAATTGACCGGATGTAAGCATTTGACTCAATTAGATATGACTCAATAACATGTTTTTTGTGTTCTTTTGTCTTGTTTTTGTTTAGACTTAAAATGTTCATATCAAGATAGTACATAGTATTAATAAAAACTATTATCGTACATCCGTTATAAAAAATATCTATATTATAAAAAAATGTACGCAAATTGTTTAAATGGATGAACACGCATAGTTATTCTATTGACATTTTGAAAACTTCCATCTCTAAAGTTTTTAAATGAAATTGTTTTTTTTTTACTTTATATATAAATTTTTTTAATGATTTTTTTACCTGTAAAATTTCTCAATGATTTTGTTTTTTTGCATATAAATTTTTATACCTGTAATTTTTATACTTAAATATAATTTTTACCTGTAAAGTCTGGACATGGCCACACTGGCCACACGAATAGGACATTAACTCCTGAAAAGTATCCTGAATGAGTTTACTCCTGGAGTACTTCCTACTAATCTTCCTTGCTTCTTTCCTCTTCTCCTTTCCTCTCTCCTCGCCATTTGCCTCTTGCTTACTATCACTAAGTCTCTTGTACTTGTTCGAACAGTTCATCACTGGCTGTAAGTTTCTGAGAGCTTTCAGACGGCCCATTTTCAACTATAATGACCACTAAAATACACTGATACCAAATTAAATAAACCTATAGAAAACAAAATATTAAATACAACACTCAGCCAAAAAACTATACAAAAATAAGAATTCTTTAATAAATAGTCAATATATTATTTAATTCCCCAATTAAAGTCTATAAGACGATAGATTTAACGATGAACATGTCACCGATAAATGACTTCGACGATAGAGAAGACATTAACGATAAGTACGATTATTAATCTGAGACATGTATTTTCTCATTGCGAATATTCATTAAGTTTCTAGTCTGCATTCAAACTGGATATGAGAAGACTGACGCCACGCTCTGAAGGTCAACTTACGACAGCATACGCAGTATCAGGGCTACGATTATAGTGAGAGAGTATCAGGGCTACGATAATAGTGAGAGAGTATCAGGGCTACGATTATAGTGAGAGAGTATCAGGGCTAAGATTATAGTGAGAGAGTATCAGGGCTACGATTATAGTGAGAGAGTATCAGGGCTACGATTATAGTGAGAGAGTATCAGGGCTACGATTATAGTGAGAGAGTATCAGGGCTACGATTATAGTGAGAGAGTATCAGGGCTACGATTATAGTGAGAGAGTATCAGGGCTACGATAATAGTGAGAGAGTATCAGGGCTACGATTATAGTGAGAGAGTATCAGGGCTAATATTATAGTGAGAGAGTATCAGGGCTACGATTATAGTGAGAGAGAATCAGGGCTACGATTAGAGTGTGAGAGTATCAGGGCTACGATTATAGTGAGAGAGAATCAGGGCTACGATTAGAGTGTGAGAGTATCAGGATACGATTATAGTGAGAGAGTATCAGGGCTACCATTATAGTGAGAGAGTATCAGGGCTACGATTATAGTGAGAGAGTATCAGGGCTAGGATTATAGTGAGAGTATCAGGGCTACGATTACAGAGAGAGAGTATCAGGGCTACGATTATAGTGAGAAAAGAGTAAGACCGTATCAGGGCTACAGAATTATCATTAATGAGAAAGACAGTATCAGTGATACCGGGCTGCTTATCATCAATGAGAGAAGGACAATTATTTTAGTAGGGGTTTAACGTCTGTTTCGGAACCAAAGGCCATATCACTGACGTCAAAAGAAAATTAAATACAAGGGACTGGAATAAGCAGCCAGAAAGGAAATTGGCTCAGGTTAGGAGCTCATGTATGCAGAAAAGCTACTCCGTGAGGGCAGTCACTTACCAAGGAATGTGACGAAAAGGGACACAAGCACCGGTGGCTGCACTCACGGATGGAAGAGGAAAATGAAGAGGTGATAGTAAATGAATCCTAAGAGTTAACCTGGCAAAAAATATAAGACCTCGTAGTTGAAGAGCATAACCCTAGCGCTATCATCTATACTGCAAGTAGCGTTTAAAAATGATAACTGTAAATACAGTTCAATTCATAGATAGAAATTGATGTCAATTGGTAGCCTGTGGCTATTGCATTGAGGCAGGGGGATTGTCTTCTTCGAGGTTTTTATTTATTGGTCAGGAACAAGGGGAGTGTAGTTTGTTGTCCTAGCTAGTTTGGTAGGACCAGATGTTTGACACACTTATATATCTTTACTTTCGATAGTAGGCGCAAGGTTATGAACTCAAGAAAGGCGCACTGAAACCGTAGATTTGTAGCACAAAAAGTTAACTCTCAAGATATAACTATTTTATAGATTTTCTAAAATGGAAAGTATAGGAATGAAATATTTAATCTAACGAAATGGTTTTGTATTATATTTGGTATGTGTTGACGTACGGTTAAATTAATCAGTTTAAAAATAAATGCCGCAGGAAGTAGCACTTAATGATCAAATTACAAGAATTCCCAGAATGAACATGTTGAATAATAATAATATAATTTATGAATAAAGAACATGGTGAACATCCAACAAAGTTCAATCACAGTAGAAGTGGTTAACAATATCAGAGTGGTTAGGTCTCTCCACGCCAGCACACACACACACCTCCACTTCACACCGTGTCTAAGGAGCAACTGTTTTAACTACACAATTTTACCTACCTGCTCCGGCCTCAAAAAAAAAAAAAAAAAATACGCAAGGAATTATCGATATTGAGGTAAATAACAGGTTAGGTTAGCTAAGTTTTTTTGGTCAAGGTTCCAAGTTTAACAATTTCACATGGAAGCCAATTTTAAAGGTTAGGGGTACGTTCCAAGTTATCGGACAGTTCCACCTTTTCGATCATATAAAAAAGAGAATATAATTTAACATTTAAAACTCGTTATTTTAATTGGTATCCATGACTTAACAATTATTTATTGATAGAGTTCTATTAATAAAATATTCTACTCGTTTATTAATATAATCGTTATCCATGATACCTGCAGGAAGGCATCATGGATACCAATTAAAATAACGAGTTTAAATGTTATATTATTTTACTAATATGATCGAAAATGTGAAACTGTTCGACAACTAGGGATTCACCTTAATTCGGTACTTTTTCGAAAGAACTTTATATTTAAACACATAGATATTGTATACGCTATATACAATAGAATAACGCTATATATACAATATAATAACGCTAGTATACGCTATATACAATAGAATAACGCTATATATGCAATATAATAACGCTAGTATACGCTATATACAATAGAATAACGCTAATATACGCTATATACAATAGAATAACGCTAATATACGCTATATAGTATATACAATATAATAACGCTAGTATACAATATATATACAATAGAATAACGCTAGTATACGCTATATACAATAGAATAACGCTAATATACGCTATATACAATAGAATAACGCTAATATACGCTATATAGTATATACAATATAATAACGCTAGTATACGCTATATACAATAGAATAACGCTATATATGCAATATAATAACGCTAGTATACGCTATATACAATAGAATAACGCTAATATACGCTATATACAATAGAATAACGCTAATATACGCTATATACAATAGAATAACGCTAATATACGCTATATAGTATATACAATAGAATAACGCTAATATACGCTATATACAATAGAATAACGCTAATATACGCTATATACAATAGAATAACGCTAATATACGCTATATATACAATAGAATAACGCTAATATACGCTATATACAATAGAATAACGCTAGTATACGCTATATACAACAGAATTACGCTAATATACGCTATATACAACAGAATTACGCTATATACAATATAATAACGCTAGTGTACGCTATAGACAATAGAATAACGCTACTATACGCTAAATACAATACAATTACACTAATATACGCTACACACGCTTTATCTATTTCCTCGTTCGATTATAGAGATCGTTTAGTTCGTAACCGGTAAGAGCGGCGTCGTGACCCAGATAGAGACTGTTCAACCGCTTGACTCGCGGTAAACCGGGTTATCGGTGCATCTCTACGTGCTTTCCAAATGATAACCAGGTGATAACCAGTGATAGTGATAACCAGTGATGGTGATAACCAAAGTGATAACCAGTGATGGAGATAACCAAAGTGATAACCAGTGATGGTGATAACCAAAGTGATAACCAAAGTGATAACCAGTGATGGTGATAACCAAAGTGGTAACCAGTGATGGTGATAACCAAAGTGGTAACCAGTGATGGTGATAACCAAAGTGATAACCAAAGTGATAACCAGTGATGGTGATAACCAAAGTGATAACCAGTGATGGTGATAACCAAAGTGATCACCAGTGATGGTTATAACCAAAGTGGTAACCAGTGATGGTGATAACCAAAGTGATAACCAGTGATGGTGATAACCAAAGTGATAACCAGTGATGGTGATAACCAAAGTGATAACCAGTGATGGTGATAACTAAAGTGGTAACCAATGATGATGATAACCAAAGTGATAACCAGTGATGATGATAACCAAAGTGATAACCAGTGATGGTGATAACCAAAGTGATAACCAGTGATGGTGATAACTAAAGTGGTAACCAGTGATGGTGATAACCAAAGTGATAACCAGTGATGGTGATAACCAATTTAACTGCTAACCAGTGGTTATCCATAGGAATAAGGCATTAATAATATTTAATTAGTTATAAATTATAGTTAAAACAATATTATTTATTATAAACCCAAAAATATGAAACTTGAATAAAAGAAAAAACAATTAATAATGTCGGCCTTTATGTTAATAAATATATAATATCATTTTATTTTTGTTTTAGAATTATTTAACATATAAATCTGATGATATAAAATAAATCTATATATCCTACATGTGTATTGAAATAAATATACACTAAAATTAACTTCCATTAGTAACTCCTGGGTATTATTAATTTATTTCTATGGAGGTTAGTTGTCTATGATCCAAAGATACTTTTTTATTTCAATTGAAGCATTTTTATTAGAGGAATAAGTGTTCGTAACCTAAAGTTATTATTTTTGAATTAAAATTGAAATTAATGAGCGATTGTTACTTTTGGAAAATTGGTATCGGCAATTACTTATTTATAATCTTGTTATTCGAATAACTCAAAAGGTGTTCAACCAAATTGTCTGGAATTGGTGGTACGACTGGTCAATGTCCAGGAACCATTTTACTAGGTTTTGGAAGTCATTTTTTTTCAACTATAAACATCAAAAACTTTTAGCAACGAATGTACGTCAAAAAAAAAACAGAGAGAAAGTTATGGTTGGGTCATAGAAAATTTTCAAGGGTCCCTTCTCCTATGGCCCCACCATAGTTTTTCCCCTGCGTACCACCAGGTGGCTGATTAATCACTTCGAATCAGTCATCATTTGACTGAATAGCTTTACGCGTTAAATTCTAACGCTAAATAGCACCATTGGCAACTCTAGGTTATAATTAGCGATGTAGCCAGAAAATGTAACTACCATACAGTGTAATAATTAAAGGGCACTGTAGAAATAACTTACAGTGTAATAATTATTGTAGAACTTTTATTTTAATTGGTATCCATGATACCTGCAGGCATCATGGATACCAATTCAAATAAAAATTAAATAATAATTTTTTCTTATATGAGCGGAAATGTTCACCAGTCCGAAAACTGGAAACCTACCTATCATGTTATCCTCCACAATATATATAAGAAAATCAATATAGAAAATATAGCCAGGCTTGCAACTACTCAATGCCACATCATTATAGTATCCATCATAGCAATAATACAGGTTGAACATAGGTAGAACAGGTATCTACAGTATGTTAGACATACCATACGTAATTATATATATATATATATAGTTACATAGAAGGTTGAACCGTTGGTTGGCACAATGTTTTGTGAATTGAGTTGCACCTATAATTGAGTATCTGCCAGTCGTTTTTATGTACCTAATTTCCATTATGAAAGTATGAGGGCAATAATTTAACTTGGCAGGTTTGTACAGTTCATATTATATATATACAGTAAAAAGAGAAAAGATACATAGAAGAGAACAGGTAGTTGAAGTAGAGGGGACACGAATACGAAAGAGTGTACAGATGATAATGAAAAACTATGAAAATAAATAACGAAGAAAGGAACAACAGAAATATGTAAAATATAAAAAAAAACGTAAAAACACTACCTAATAAAACATGTTAAATATGAAGTACCAGAAATATAAGGGCAAGAACTAAAGCAATTAAAAGGATTTACACCAATAAATTAAATGAATATCCTTTATAAATCTAATTATCTTTAAAACTAGTTAGGTAATATCTAGACAGCTAACTTCAACGTGTTAGTCTACACTGAGGTGAACCAATCAGCAAATAGAATCACTGCACAGATCTATAACTGCAAGGAGCATTTCTCTGGGGGCACTGTACCGCAAATTCCACACTGGCATAGCAGGTAAATCTGCTGCACTCTGTGTCTAGGCAATAGAAAATGCACTCAACTATTTGGTTACTTTCACTAGTACGGAGTAACGGCCTCAGGGGTTGGTAACAGCATAGGCAGTAACAGTAACGATGCATAGGGTAACAGTAACGATGCATAGAGTAACAGTAACGATGCATAGGGTAACAGTAACGATGCATAGGGTTACAGTAACGATGCATAGAGTAACAGTAACGATGCATAGAGTAACAGTAACGATGCATAGAGTAACAGTAACGATGCATAGAGTAACAGTAACGATGCATAGGGTAACAGTAACGATGCATAGAGTAACAGTAACGATGCATAGAGTAACAGTAACGATGCATAGAGTAACAGTAACGATGCATAGAGTAACAGTAACGATGCATAGGGTAACAGTAACGATGCATAGGGTAACAGTAACGATGCATAGAGTAACAGTAACGCTGCATAAGTAGCGTCGTTTATTACTAATATACAATCAAGTAATCGTTACCATTACATTCACAATTTTAGAAAGTTCAGTTATGTAACTAAATTAATACATTATTTAATTACTAACTCAATGTGTATTAAAATCAGGTCTAAATTTGATTCAAATGATAACTGTTTCTAATATAAAATAGATAGACTAAAAAATATTATTTAGAAAATAACAATAAACCATCCATTCATTGATGCACCTTTCCCTCCATTAACCTTACCATTGATTCACCTTTCTATTCATTGATTCACCTTTCTATTCATTCATTCACCTTTCCATTCATTCATTCACCTTTCCATCCATTCATTCACCTTTCCATCCATTCATTCACCTTTCCATCCATTCATTCATCTTTCCATCCATTCATTCACCTTTCCATTCATTCACCTTTCCATTCATTCACCTTTCCATTCATTCACCTTTCCATCCATTCATTCATCTTTCCATCCATTCATTCACCTTTCCATCCATTCATTCACCTTTCCATCCATTCATTCACCTTTCCATCCATTCATTCACCTTTCCATTCATTCACCTTTCCATTCATTCACCTTTCCATTCATTCACCTTTCCATTCATTCACCTTTCCATTCATTCACCTTTCCATCCATTCATTCACCTTTCCATCCATTCATTCATCTTTCCATCCATTCATTCACCTTTCCATTTATTCACCTTTCCATTTATTCACCTTTCCATTCATTCACCTTTCCATTCATTCACCTTTCCATTCATTCACCTTTCCATTCATTCACCTTTCCATCCATTCATTCACCTTTCCATCCATTCATTCATCTTTCCATCCATTCATTCACCTTTCCATTCATTCACCTTTCCATTCATTCACCTTTCCATTCATTCACCTTTCCATTCATTCACCTTTCCATTCATTCACCTTTCCATTCATTCACCTTTCCATTCATTCACCTCCCCATTCATTCACCTCCCCATTCATTCACAGTATTTTGTCCCTATAAAATTCATCACAGAATTACCTACATGAAATACAACCCAATTTTCAGGGCAAAACAAACGGTAAAGTCAATTCTGATGGGGAAATCTAATAGGGGGGAGGGAATGATTTTATTGGGGGTTCAGGAGGGGGGAGGGGTGACACAGTGCCACCCTGTACCAAAGGGCTAAACATTGACAAGAATGTGCCTGTAGAAGTTAGCCTAAAAAACCAAGGCTGTGTTTCGAAAGGTAGCAACAGTCTCTGGGGCAAGCTGGGGTAACTTCCGGGTTATTGGACTATGCCACATTATCGGTCATGTGAGAAAAACGTATGTATTAATAAACAACTTTTAGTCAAATTGGTGTCCATGATACCTGCAGCTATCATGGATACCAATTGATATAAATCAGGATACGTGCAAGCATCATGGATACCAATTAAAATAAATCAGGATACGTGCATGTATCATGGATACCAATTAAAATAAATCAGGATACGTGCATGTATCATGGATGCCAATTAAAATAAATCAGGATACGTGCAAGTATCATGGATACCAATTAATATAAATCAAGATACGTGCAAGCATCATGGATACCAATTAAAATAAATCAGGATACGTGCAAGCATCATGGATACCAATTAAAATAGAAGTAAAATAATAATTATTGCATATTTTTTCTTTCATGATCGAAGATGTGGAACTGTCCAAAACTCGTAACTTACCCCTCTCTGTCCATAAGGTAGTGTGAGAGTACACATAGTATAGTGATAAAAAAAAGGGAAAAAAGAAATAGAGGTTAGTTCGGGTGAAAGGTCTTACGAACTGTGTGCAGGTTTACGAACTCTACAGACTGTTGAGGAATCTTCGCACTCGGAAAATTTATAGTCAATTATGGTAAATATTGATCGTATATTATCATAAGAATATTAAAATATTAATCTGATTCTTTCGTAAAATATTCAAATATTTATCGGAAAATATTCAAATATTTATCGGAAAATTTTCAAATATTTATCGGAAAATTTTCAAATATTTATCGTAAAATTTTCAAATATTTATCGTAAAATATTCAAATATTCATCGTAAAATATTCAAATATTCATCGTAAAATATTCAAATATTTATCGTAAAATATTCAAATATTTATCGTAAAATATTCAAATATTTATTGTAAAATATTCAAATATTTATCGTAAAATATTCAAATATTTATCGTAAAATATTCAAATATTTATCGTAAAATATTCAAATATTTATCGTAAAATATTCAAATATTTATCGTAAAATATTCAAATATTTATCGTATAATATTCAAATATTTATCGTATAATATTAAAATATTTATCGTATTTTATCGTAAAATATTCTAATTCAAGAAATTATCGTTGTTACAATCTAACGATTGCCAGTAGACTGAAAGAGTTTCAAATTTATGATGAATAACGATTACATTTTCGTAGAGTTATTCATCGTTGTAGATGGACGATATTTTATTATCATCGATTAAATTCTAATCACCGATTGGAAGCTTACGATTATAAATACCTTCTGTGTTCTATTTATCGGAAGTGGATTACATGGGTAATATCAATAAAAAAAATGAGAATTAAATTCAATTAGATATTGTCTTTTATAAATGTAACAATTTAAAATATAGGTAATAGAACAGACTATACCCGTAAAGAAAGGTATGGTGGGTGCATAGAAGATTAACTGTGGAATCCACTCAATCTTCTATGACCCCACCATAACTTTCTCTCTTAATCTTCTATGGCTCCACCATAACTTCCCACTCTCAATCTTCTACGGCCCCACCAAAACTTCCCTCTCTCAATCTTCTATGGCCCCACCATAACTCTCTGAAATCTAATGTAGCTTTCAATCGTTTTCACACAATTCCTCACATAGCTTATGTAACTTAAGCTACAATACATAATATCTTATGTAACTTAAGCTACAGTAGTTACCGCCTATAAAGCTTGTTATCAAGTGACGTTATTAGGTATAACATTTCCTGTATACTGTTATGCTAAATACTCAATTAAAATGTATATTAAATGAATAAAAAATTATTTAATGGATTTTTTGTAGACTGTTTAAACTATTGTTATAATGGAATGTTGTATAAACATTTTGATTGTTTTTTTTTTTTTATATATTCCTCGATATTTAGTAAATTCTTCCTATGGAGGATAATTGTATATACTGTATAATCAAACTATTAACGATTCCGTGATTTATAATTACACGAAATTATAATTACATATGAATTGTGACTTCGATTATTTTAGATGATCATATAACTTTTTTTTACTATTTTAATATATATGTATGTCGCTTATAGGTATATTTTCACATATTTAAACAGAGAAAATTAATGTTAACTTTAAAGAAAATGAGAGCAAAATTATTGAAAAAATTGATGATTTTAAAGCTATTATAAATAGCTTTTTAATGCATAAATTAAATTTTTACATTAAAATGATTTCAAGAATAATAATAATTAGAATAATTTTAAAAATATAAATAGTAAATAAAACAAATGAAGAAATTAATTATATATGCACACTATAGGCTAAATTCAGAGTTATCGGACAGTTCCACACTTTCGATCATATAAGAAAAGGTAAATGATTATAATTTAATTCGTATTTTAATTATAATTATTATATAAAAAATTATACCAAGGCGCAAGGACGTTTTCTTTATCACTGAAAAGAAAAGCAAACCCTGTTACAAGTAAAATAAATGCAGTAAATAATCCCAATTTACAAGTAAAATAAATGCAGTAAATAATCCCAATTTACAAGTAAAATAAATGCAGTAAATAATCCCAATTTACAAGTAAAATAAATGCAGTAAATAATCCCAATTTACAAGTAAAATAAATGCAGTAAATAATCCCAATTTACAAGTAAAATAAATGCAGTAAATAATCCCAATTTACAAGTAAAATAAATGCAGTAAATAATCCCAATTTACAAGTAAAATAAATGCAGTAAATAATCCCAATTTACAAGTAAAATAAATGCACTAAATAATCCCAATTTACAAGTAAAATAAATGCAATAAATAATTCCAATTTACAAGTAAAATAAATGCACTAAATAATCCCAATTTACAAGTAAAATAAATGCAGTAAATAATTCCAATTTACAAGTAAAATAAATGCAGTAAATAATTCCAATTTACAAGTAAAATAAATGCAGTAAATAATCCCAATTTACAAGTAAAATAAATGCAGTAAATAATCCCAATTTACAAGTAAAATAAATGCAGTAAATAATCCCAATTTACAAGTAAAATAAATGCAGTAAATAATCCCAATTTACAAGTAAAATAAATGCAGTAAATAATCCCAATTTACAAGTAAAATAAATGCAGTAAATAATTCCAATTTACAAGTGCTTTAGCTCCTGTCTCCCCAAGTAAGTAAGTTGTTAAATAGTTACACTAGACTTCACGTCAAGACACTAAATCTTATACGGACGATAAATAACGAATTGTGAGATTTATCTTAGTGTCCAATTTAAGGAATTCAACACGCTCATCAACGCATGAGAAGGTGTAGCTTTTAGTTGTAACAGCCCCTGATAAACTACCTTAATCTCCTAAAAAAATATATCTTAGAAGATTGATGGTATCTTGGAGAACTTTTACCAGTTTCTGCAGGATGGTAGACTGTGAATAGACATGTGCTAAATGTATCAAAACTAATTCAACACATAAACAACATAATGGTACGGTAATTCCGTACCTGCATGTTTTTTTTATTTACATTTATGTACAATTTTTTTAACATATTTCTAGTCATAAATTTCAATAGGTAAAACTGTTATTATATTATACATAATTATATGTTTTAGTGGAAAAAAATACTTATAGAAGTAGAAAAAAATAATGTTCAGTAGAATAAAAAATAAAAAAATAAATATAAATAAAGTTTTGTTTCGGTAAGTTACGAGTTTTCGGACGGTTCCCCATTTTCGATCATACAGGAAAAAAATATAAATATAATAATTATCATTTTACTTTAATAGGTATCCCTGATACCTTCTACGTAGATATCATGGATACCAATTAAAATAAAAGTTAAATAATCATTTCTTCTCACATCGGTACTTGCCTAAATTTGATGAGAATAATGTTAACTTTTAATAACTTTTTTCCAAGGTTGAGGACATGGAAGTCAATTGGTCGCCCCTTATCTTGCTGTTTTGAGCCAAATGATGCCATTAGCTCTTACCTGACTAATTCTTATCAGTGGTAATGGGTAGGGGTAACATTCCTTGTGATGTTCTTATCGCTACTGGGCTTTGATACCTGTACATTGGCAGCTAATTAGAGGTAATTAATAGGTGAGGGAGAAATAAGGATTAGTGAAAAAATAATAAAGCATAAATTTTATTTGTAGCACAATGTTATATCTATAAATTTGAAGAAGGATTTAACGGCTGCTTTAACCATAAGGTTCAAATCGCTGACGGCAAAAGGAAAGTAAGTACAAGGGACTCTGGAGAAGCAGACATAGTGATATCAAATAACGGCTACAAGTGACTTGAGAGGAAACCGGCGTGATTGCTCCGCGATATCATCTTACGGGAGATTTCCTCTGAACGCTACGGAACTACGCCATCTAGAGGGACACTTAACCTGCACAGTCTTAAAAAAGGAAGCTATGAATGATTTTAATTGAAGCCAACAATATATCCCAATTCTAATTATTGTAAACAATAATATACTAGTGTAACTAATACTGTCATTTCTAATAACTATTTTATGAAGAAATTTTAAAAAGATGTTAATTATAAGCACCAATAACCCAATTAAAAGCTTTTAATATATATATTCTATGATGTTAATATTTAAATAATTATTAGAATTAATATCAAAATAATTATTAGAATTGATATCAAAATAATTATTAGAATTAATATTAAGATATTACAATAAAAGCTGTTATTTATTTACATATATTTTTAGTTACATATATTTTTGGAAAAATATTTATTTACAATTCTTTTTCTATAACATTTGTTCATTTTAAAATACATTGACTGCCATTTTTGACAGTAAATCAGAGTTACATTATTGTAACGTTACGTCAATAATAATCAGCAGCAGCATCCAAATAATGACAAAAATTTACCAACTTCTACTTTGTTAAATTTCAGAGTAATTTGCTATAGTTACTTCACTCAAGATTAATTACAAAACACATGATATTTCAAGCAAAAAAGACAAACCCTGATGATTTCATTGCCTTCTCAATGTTAAAGCGATTAAACTGTTTACTCAATCCTAAGAGACCACCAATTAGCATTATAGCTTCTCTGAAATGAAACCAAACAAACAAACTGACGTCATGCCAGACTAACAACTGCTTTAGGGTTAAACATTCCGCCGGAAGTTGTATGTGCGTCGTTACGTACGTATACCCTCTTGCTGGCAGACATTCAGATTTACGCTTCGTATCCCGGGGGCGGTTAATCGTATCCCGGGGGCGGCGAATTAACGCATCGTATCCCGGGGGCGGTGAATTAACGATGGTGGAAGCTAAAACTAAAGCTTTGTTATACTGATAAGTTATTAATAGAAATGATGTGATTATATATTAGTTAAAATGTTTGAATGCTTTTATATTATCGGGTTATTATTAAAAATTACCTGCATTTAGGTAAGATAAACAATAATGAAAATTTATAGTTTTAATCTCATAACTCTTTAGTTTTTGTCACTGAAAATTAAGTGAATTGGAAATCATATAATAAACAATTAATTTGTATTAATTTGTATTCGAAATTGAAAATTAAATGTAAATTAAATATTGAATTCATTCTGTTTAATTAGATTATGATATAAAGGGATATCAGAAGAATTATGAATACAAGATACTCTGAAGAAATAGTCAAACGGGAAAGTCACCTATACCATGAGTCAGTGATAATGCTCATGGATTCAGAAAAGCTACTACGTGAATACAGTCACTTACCAAGGAATGTGACGAAAAGGGACACGAGCACCGGTGGCTGCACTCACGGATTAAAGAGGAAAATGGAGAGGTGATAGTAAATGAAACAAAACAAAATACATTATCCAAATTACAACAGTTCGGGCCACCCCTTCTCTTCCATTCACCACAGACAGCTTCAGGATAGAGTCCCTTGGGGTAATTATCGAATAATCCTAATAATTAGATGATATTTAGAAAATAATAAAATCGATGTTGGTTTCTGATACTAGTTTTTCTGGGTCTAAAATGTAACAAAATATAAACAGTTTATTCTAATTACGTCCAATTTATGTCTATAAAAAGATAAACACAAAAGAAGATATCAGAAAATCACTTCTTATCAGAATTTAGTTAATAAATAGGAACTGAAATGTATTTTGTGGCAGCGTGTACAAAATCCGCAAAATAGAGTTTAATAACTGACTACACAAGGATGTTAACCAGTTATTGAACAAATTATTTTAATTTATTATTGATAAATTAAATGAAAATGGTTTGTAATATTTTGAGATTTAAATAATAATGCTATTAAATAATAGTAATTAGTATTTTGTGCTTTAGCAAACACTATTAATTAGGTTTAACGTCGTCCCCTCTTAATCTTCTATGGCCCCACCATACATTTTTCTTTTTGGTAATAATTAATCTTTGATTAAAATAAGATGCAAAAGAAACTAATCAAAGTAATATAATTAAATAGAACGTATAATTATTTAAGCAGTGTTGCAATAACGTACGAGTTACATAGAAATCAGGCCATTCATTATGTATGAGATTATGAATGAATGATTCATGTAAACGAACTCAATTTAACACATGTTAGTTAACTAGATAGTAAATGTTGTGGATGTTAATTTGAATGTTAGTAATGTTAACCACAAATTGTATACTTTTACTTTATTTGTTTAATCTCTTTAAATTTGTCGTCTTCTTTTATGAAATACTTTGTATTTATTTAACGTTAAAACTTCTTGATTTGTAAATTAAATAAATAAATTAAATAATGAATAGGGGTATAACGTCGGATTCGTAACCGAAAACATCAAAAATAAAATAAACACAAGGGACTGAAAAAAGCAGGCAGAAAGGAAAGTGGCTTCATGAACAAAGTCACCTACCATCAGTCAGTGACAATGCTCACGGATGCAGGAAAGCTACTTCGTGAATGCAGTCACTGCTACAGAAGAGTTTAAAAGAAGGTAATAAAGGCAAAGGGTCTATCATTGTTAAGTAACAACTTTTAGATACCGAAGAACAATGGTGGATAAAAAAGAAAGAATTCTCGCTTTCTCTGGAAAGAAAGTTTTTTTTAGGTTGAAAATCAAGTTCAGAGTTTTTTCGGTTTTCACTTTCAATGATGGAATTTAAAAGATTTTTTAAAGGCCTGAGTTATAATTTAAGGTTTTAATAAAATCAAAGGAAATTATAATATCCCCTTTGGTGAGAATTGATTTATAATGGATCTTTTGTTTAATGGAACTTACTGGAAATTACACCAGAATTATTTTCTACAAGAAATTAAATAAAAGATGTTTAAAAAAAGTATACAATATGCTAATTTATTATCCCATTTTAATATATTTTTTTTATTTGAAGTAATGATCTAGAAAAGAACATGAGAAACATGTTAGTAATTTAGTACATTAAGGCAAGTTCCGAGTTATTGGACGGTTTCACATTTTCGATCATACGAAACAAGATGTAGCTATAATAATTATAATTCTTCATGGAATTAAAATAACGAATTAAATAATAATTATTACACATATGATCGATAATGTGAATCCGTCCAATAACTCGTAACTTAACCGACGTGCTTTTATACCTTCGAAAATTGAGAATGGTTATGTTTTGGTAGACATTCATTTTTAATCTTGTTATTCGAATAACTAAAAAATTATTCAACCAAATTGCCTGAAATTTGGTGGGACGATCGTTCATTATCCAAAACCATTTAATTAGATTTTACGATCGATCGGGTTAAAGGTCAAGATCATTCATAACTCATAGATTATTGGACGGTCAAGATCATTGATAAGAGGGGGCGAAAGTATGCGCTCTACGAGTGGGCCCGTCATTTTTTTCTTTGTGACACACTGTACAAATTCCCCAAAGAATTGATAATACTTTAAAAAACCCTCAGTTGGTAAATTTAACGGAAAGAAGAGAATACGGAGATAGAATTACCACTTAAAGTGGAAGCAAACGCTAAAAACAGCGAGTGTTTTATGACAAAAAACAAAAACATCTTCGGTTATTCCAACAAACAGTGAAAAGATTACTAGACGAAATTACCACTAAATACAGTCACTGGTAGGAGTGCATTGGTGCACATTGTTGTAGCTGCAGTGCAGTTGACGGTACGAGTTGAACTTATTCTCACTATGGGAAAGGATGCACTTGATAAAGAAATGCCACCTAGATAGAATGAGAACCTGAACATTGGTAAAGAAATGCCACCTAAATAGAATGAGAACCTGAACATTGGTAAAGAAATGCCACCTAGATAGAATGAGAACCTGAACATTGGTAAAGAAATGCCTCCTAGATAGAATGAGAACCTGAACATTGGTAAAGAAATGCCTCCTAGATAGAATGAGAACCTGAACATTGGTAAAGAAATGCCACCTAGATAGAATGAGAACCTGAACATTGGTAAAGAAATGCCACCTAGATAGAATGAGAACCTGAACATTGGTAAAGAAATGCCACCTAGATAGAATGAGAACCTGAACATTGATAAGAAATGCCTCCTAGATAGGAAGGAGACCTGAACATTGATAAGGAATGCCACCTAGATAGAATGAGAACCTGAACATTGGTAAAGTAATGCCACCTAGATAGAATGAGAACCTGAACATATGTAAAGGAATGCCACCTAGATTAAAAGGGGAAAAGAACATCAATGGAAAGAAATGCCACCTAAATAGAATAAGAACCTGAACATTGATAACAGGAGTGAAAGAATGAATGAGAGAGTGAATGAGAGAATGAATGAGAGAATGAATGAGAGAATGAATGAGAGAATCAATGAGAGAATGAATGAGAGAATGAATGAGAGAGTGAATGAGAGAGTGAATGAGAGAGTGAATGAGAGAGTGAATGAGAGAGTGAATGAGAGAGTGAATGAGAGAGTGAATGAGAGAGTGAATGAGAGAGTGAATGAGAGAGTGAATGAGAGAATGAATGAGAGAATGAATGAGAGAGTGAATGAGAGAGTGAATGAGAGAGTGAATGAGAGAGTGAATGAGAGAGTGAATGAGAGAGTGAATGAGAGAGTGAATGAGAGAGTGAATGAATGGATAAGTTTATGAGTCAAGGATTTAATTAATCCTGTAAGAATATAAGTAAATAAAATAAAACCCTAGAATTATTTTCCACATTCATCATACACAAACCCTATCCAAATGATATCATTTCCCCCTAACCATTCAATAATTGTGATTTATTCTTAGCCATGAGTGTAGCATTATGCAAAATCAGTAACTCTCACCAACCGCATGACTGATTCATGAGCAAACACTCTCATGATTGATAGACATACCTAACTCATTAATAGATACGGAAACGCATTAGCAACTATGATAAGTCATTAAATAATGAGCTAACTCCCTTCTTCTCTCATGATTAGGCTATGATTATTCATCTCATAGACCTCATTTCGACAATTATGCATTCATGAAGAAAAGCGATGATCATCACTCGCAAACACTGGCGATGATCATCACTCGCAAACACTGGCGATGATCATCACTCGCAAACACTGGCGATGATCATCACTCGCAAACACTGGCGATGATCATCACTCGCAAACACTGGCGATGATCATCACTCGCAAACACTGGTGATGATCATCACTCGCAAACACTGGCGATGATCATCACTCGCAAACACTGGTGATGATTGTAGATGCCAAGTGTCTCAAAATTTTTTATATTAAACTATATTTTCTGCGAATTATTAAAGCCTTTATGAAGTTTAACTTATGCTTTGGAACCAAAGGCCATATCATTAATTTTATAAAGAGTATTAATACAAGGGACTGGAAGAAGCAGTGAGACAGGAAAGTGGCTCCATGAACAAAGTCACCTCCCACCTGTCTGTGACAATGCTCATGGAATCAGAAAAGCTACTCTGTGAATTCAGATTTACTAAGGAATGTAACGAAAAAGGACACAAGAACCGCGGTGGCTGCACTCACGGATGGAAGAGGAAAATGAAGAGGTGATAGTAAATGAAGCCAACGAGCCTACATAACACAAAATCTAAGACTTCGTAGTTGAAGAGCATAACCCTAGCGCTATCCTCTAAAACTTCAAGTTGTGGTAAAAAAGATAAACATGGTAAAAGACAATATATAATCCAAATTACAACAGTTCAGGGCCCAGAGGACGCTACACCCATTTTTCCAGTCCCAAGAACTGATTTAAAAAATAATTTAAATAGGATAATCTCCAAGTTAAGAGACAGTTCCACATTTAGGATCGTGTAAGGAAATATACACAATAAAAAAACAGTAATTAACATTTATTTTAAACTTTTTTCTTAAATGATAAAAATGGGGAACCATCCACTAACGGTGAGTTCTTACTTTTCGGTCAGTACTACATTTTCGGTCATAGAAGAAAAAACAATGTAAAAATTGTTATTATTACACAGTGCTATCTAATACTTCTGCAAACCCGGGTTTGCAGAAGTATTAGATAGCACTGTGTAATAACAACAATTTTTACATTGTTTTTTCTTATATGTCCGAAGATGTAGTACTCCCTAATTCAAAGCAAATCCTATCGAATGAATAAGATCAAATAAACTGATTAAATTTGAGCTATGAACTACAACGTATGTAATAACTTATGAACCTGTTTCATAGAAAAAAAGCTTTTCGACATAGTTCACCTGACTTTTATTTTTTTTCATTCGAATTCTTCACAAAATCGAAGTCCGGAGACCACGGTAATAAACCTATAAAAGACTATAAAATATATAAAACAAAAGGATAGATTGTGCCGGAACTGGTAAAAGGTGGCATGTAGGGGACATTAGGATGTTTTAAGAGGTTTATTCTACCTGTCTGACCGCAGATTTTACAATGGCTGACTTTAGTATAAAGGACACTCCGGTCCAACAATGGGACAGTAGCGACGAGCTTATAGCTATGCGGTTAGTAGCCCTTTGTTTTGAAGATGTGGAGATATCTCAATTGACAGGCTTAGTTGTACAGAGTACATACAGAAGCTGTTACCAATTAAGCACTTGTACATTGTTTTTTATTCCCAATGTACTGTAGGAGAAAAGAGTAACTGTGATGAAGTATTACCAGAGAAAAGAGTAACTGTGATGAAGTATTACCAGAGAAAAGAGTCACTGTGATGAAGTCAATTTTTCAAATATTTTAAATTTGTTTTCGAGTACCCACACCAATTTTAAAATATCTACAAGCATTACAATTAAGTTTCTTTTTGGAAATGTGTAATTAGTAAATTATCGAAATATCATCACATGTACACTTTTCTCGACTGGAAAAACATACGAAATTACTATAATGATTTTAAATTATATAAGTATTTAAACATTTCTAAATTCGCTTATTTACGTTTAAACAGCTACAAAGTTTATATTTTATAAACTCTACCTTAGGTTATTCCCTCCCATTGATAAAAATAGGTAAGAAACCTTCGCCGCCGCTAATAAATGACATTGACTTTGATCCGATCACTGCCAACATCTAATAAAATGGTTGCTGGATAATGACTAATCGTTTCACAAAATTTCAGGCAATTTGTTTTTTTTATGCGAAGTTAAGTTTTTTTAGTTTTTTTGTTATGCGAATAATAAAATGATGAATAAATGCTGACCAAAACATAATTTTCAGCAATTTTGCGATGGTAACAATGCCAGAGTGTTGATGTAGATGAAATTGACAAACAATTGCAATGCGCAAAGCGTACGCACCAAGATAAATTGAATTATCATTATTATAAATAAATTGAAAAATATGGAAATGAATATTTACTTGATATCTTTAAAATGAAGCTTTTTAGTTGAACTCAAAGAAGTTCTTTAATATTGATAATTTATTTGTTAAATAATGGAATGCTTAGTTCATCTGAGAAAGGATGAGCTAATGGAGAAAAAGACATTTAAAATTTAATATAACGAACTGTAGTTAATGTCAATAATTTAAAACAGTAAAATTTAAAAATAGTAAAATTTAAAAACAATAAAATTTAAAACAGACAAATTAGAAAACAGTAAAAATAGAAAACAGGTAAATTAGAAAATATGTAAATTAGTAAACAGCTAAAAACTAGAAAACAGGTAAAATTAGAAAACAGCTAAAATAGAAAAAGGTAAAATTTAGGCACAGTAAAAAGAGAAACTGTAAAAATAGAAACAATAAAATTTAGAAAGCCTATCACATTAGAACAGTAAAAATAGTAACAGTAAAATTAGAAACAGTAACAGTCCAGACTATTTTTGTGTGAGGGTGTACACGGGTAGAGTTAATTACCATAGCCAGGTAGAAGGGGGAAATTGAAGGTTAAAAAGGTAACTGACCTTTGAGTCACACATGTATATGGATGTCACATGTCAATCACTGAACATTGACCAAGTCTCTTTTCTCTTCCGTTAGTGTTTAACAATCAGTACAAGAAAAAGATAACCGGATGTGAATTTAAAACTTTTTTGAGTAAAAAAGGTTGAGGTTTTGTGTGAAATTTTTAAATAACATTTGTGATGTTTTAGACTGAAGGAATCATCTATCAAAGATAATGTACATTGACGTACTCATTTGTTTCGTAAAGAAAGCAAGGATGTACCAGAAATGTGTCTGTAAGTAAGTATTCCCCTATAATTTGGTCTCCTAATAACATGGTTATGGTATGCCAGAGTGTATGGATACCGTTTTCTCGACTAACTAAAAGTTCATTTCCTAGCACCTGTATAGGAATGCGACCAAGAAAACCTAGGTACCAACCTCTCCGAATCCTAGCTGGAAGTCAACGGTCAAATACACAGGAGAGAATTACAGTCAATTTAACACCTCTCGCCAAATTAAAAATGATACTTCATTTTAAATATTTACAGCAAATAACAATAGCGTATAAGTACGATGCTAGGCATTTCTGAACGCTGTCTCCGTAATAATGTATACAGAACTCTTATCTTCCATCCAATCCTCATAGACCAAATCTCAGACTCTGGAGTCATAGGAAATCCTACGTGAACTGACCACTCTGTATCCTATGCAATAGCTACGGTAGGGCAGATCAGCTATGGCCGCCTATGGCTTGAAAGATTCCATGGCGAACAAGCGATAGAATTTGACTTACTAGAAGTGACGATGATTTCACGCTCAATTTGAAGGTGCGAAACGAGGACTCAAAAGTACCAATTACCGACCCCCTACTTCCCCACTCCTCCATTGATTCTCTACTACCATCATGTACAAATATTCAGGTACTTTTTCACAGTCAGACCTGATACTGAAACCTAGCTATGACATTCGACAATTAGAAGCAGAAAATTCTAGTTAGCAATGTGAAACTAGGCGCGAATGTTGGGATGGAAGTACCTATGGAAAGTTAGGTAGCTTTTGAAATGGGTTTAAGAAAAGTATTGATAGGCGGATGGTAGGTAGGATGCTGGTCAAACCTTCATTCTCTTCTAACATACCTGATCTCGCCTGAAGACATACACTCCACAATACAGTCACTGTTAGCAGTATAGGCGGACATGGCAGTGGTATAACTACGGCCAGCAGCTTCACTTTGCGCCAAAGATGTAATACCAAGATAACTACAACTCGTCTATTCTTCATGCTACACACTCTGATATTATACCACCATCCTTTGGGTCACACATACCCTACATAAATGAATATCATAGATATCGTAAACTAGCGTTTTCATGGTCTCGACGAGATCTTAACTGCCGGACAATTTGTCGAAAATGAAGTGCGAGGAAATTGTACGTGTGAACGAACTAGGCATAAATTTCATCTAGATTTTGGTTGGTAGCTATTTTGATCAGTCTCGTTTTTAGAGTTAGAAACGCGTTCTAAGAACAGGTAACAGAATGTAATACTGATCATAATATAAATTATTATAAACTAGTGTTGAACATTAATTGAAAAACTAAATTCATAAACATTCAATATCTTAAACCTTACAATACGCCATGAACAATTAAAAAATATTCCATCAATTTCATGGTAATAAAAAATAAAAATAATAGGTCTCACTTTTAAAATATTAGAAAACGGCTCAAATATTCATGAGGAATAAAAATATATATGTAGGCCTAACTGCTTTCAGTTTTGGCGCCAAACTAGGTACATAAACGTACATTAAAAAACAAACTGCTATTTAAAAAAAAGTTCACACACTATCAAAATAACATTTTTGGTCAAAGTTAATAATATTTTCTGCTAATTGTAATTTAGGATATTATCAATACATTTTTCTAAGATATCTCAGATTGTTCGCATTGTTCATGGATAAATTGTTTAAAACTAAAGAGAATTTAGGTAATTCTCGAGAAAAATCTATTTTCAGCGTTGCTGTCGGAAGATCAAAACACTGTCGAATATAGCTAAATGAATTGCTGTTGTTCAAAACACAGTAACGTTTAAATTTCAAGTAATTATAGAAACAAAAGCCATTTGCCAAAATGTAACTAACTGTTCTTTTGGGATTTACTGCAAAATGGGAATGAACCAAAAGAACTACCGACAAATGAAGTCTGGAATAAGACAATCGGAGAGAATTAATGATCGGTGACAAGAGGCAACTTAAGTGTATTAATAGAATAGGTAGTCAATTAGTTTGGCAAAATCATCAGAGTGTGAATTTCTACCTCAGTTAACTAGTAAGGTTTTCTAAATGGTACACCAGTCGAAAGATCAGATCGGTAATTATAATCCACGATAAAAAGATAATTTATCTATATCACAATAAACTATACGATAAAATGCAATCAGAATTTTGAAATTAAAATAAACGATCATTGCTTATAGCCTTTCATCGGACATTCCCGACAAGAAATTACCCGCTCTCTACATTCTATTCCCCACCATAACTTTCTCTTTGGGTACCACTAACATACACTTCTGTTTATGTTTTTGCGACAGTGAAATCAGATGAAATTACGACTACATAAAACAAGTGAAGCTAATTTCAAATGATTTGCTTCATAATCTAATTAATGTTTCCCTTCCAACCTACAATCTGTGTCATTTTCTCATTAACATTTCAAATCATTTCAAACCAGTTGGCTAATTTGACGCTTCATTTGACTACAGTTCTTCAACAGTCGCTTATATGAACTGTAAACATAATCATGAAAATATTTAACTAGTTTTAGAAAGTTAATTACATGTAAGGGTTTTTATTGAAACTATTTGATATTATTAGTAAAAGAGTAAAAAGATTGCAACTATATGCTGAGGATAAACTAGGGATGCTGCTGCTACAAGTGAGACATCTTGAAATTTGAGAAAAACCACAACTTTTAAAGAGAAATCAATTAAAAAGAACCTAAGTTACTTATCAACCCGTCCTCTCTAATTCAAGCAAGTTACCTATCTACCAATCCTCTCCACTCCAAGCTAAGTTACCTATCTATTAGTCCTATCCACTGCAAGCTAAGTTACCTATCTACCAGTCCTCTCCACTACAAGCTAAGTTACCTAACTACCAGTCCTCTCCACTACAAGCCAAGTTACCTATCTACCAGTCCTCTCCACTACAAGTCAAGTCACCTATCTACCAGTCCTCTCCACTACAAGCCAAGTTACCTATCTACCAGTCTTCTCCACTACAAGCCAAGTTACCTATCTACCAGTGTTCTCCACTCTAAGCCAAATTACCTATCTACCAGTCCTCTCCACTACAAGCCAAATTAGCTATCTACCAGTCCTCTCCACTACAAGCCAAGTTACCTATCTACCAGTCTTCTCCACTACAAGCCAAGTTACCTATCTACCAGTCTTCTCCACTACAAGCCAAGTTACCTATCTACCAGTCTTCTCCACTACAAGCCAAGTTACCTATCTACCAGTCTTCTCCACTACAAGCCAAGTTACCTATCTACCAGTCTTCTCCACTTCAAGCCAAGTTACCTATCTACCAGTCTTCTCCACTACAAGCCAAGTTACCTATCTACCAGTCCTCTCCACTTCAATCCAAGTTACCTATCTACCAGTCTTCTCCACTTCAAGCCAAGTTACCTATCTACCAGTCCTCTCCACTTCAAGCCAAGTTACCTATCTACCAGTCCTCTCCACTTCAAGCCAAGTTACCTATCTACCAGTCTTCTCCACTCTTAGCCAAGTTACCTATCTACCAGTCTTCTCCACTCTAAGCCAAGTTACCTATCTACCAGTCTTCTCCACTCTAAGCCAAGTTACCTATCTACCAGTCTTCTCCACTCTAAGCCAAGTTACCTATCTACCAATCCCTGACTGTTCGCGAGGCTCAATATCTTTATAGCTAATCTCAGAGGACCTATAATCTAGGTATCTTTTCAGCTGAAACTTTCAGTCGCGATCATTAATATGAGCAATGGTACCGCTTATTATTTTATTGCCACAATGCCCATATAAAGGCGTACGCTAAAGCGTTCTCTACGACAAAAGAAAAGACTATATATTTATATATACGTATATATAGGGGACTTTACACGATATGTAGTAAAGACGAAGCAGCGGGTACGGGATAGTAATAATAAATAAGGTGATATGCACGTTATTTCAGAGTAAAGTTGTTAGCTAAAAGTAGCTTTAGTTGATTTAAAGGAAAATAATTGTGAATTGTTTTAATAGGTTTTTTAAAAATAAAGTTGAACACTTTATAATATATGTATAATTAAATATTTTCATAACTTTGAAAACAATCATTAAATCGAAATTTTTTATACAAAAGAAAATTCATCGCTATCTTCTTTAATAGATAATTGAATTCCGCCTATGTTAAATTACATCATATAGAGTAGTTGCATCATAACTGCGGCATTCAAGAGATGGCAACGGCGTCACATGCCATCATTTTGACGCGTTACATACCGATTACACACGGCGTTAGATTACGCGAAGGGTCTTTATTACAACAGAACACATACTATCAAGTAATAACGTAAAAAAGGCATTAGAAAATGTATGTAAATACGTTCAGTCACCGTGAAGGAAAATAACATCGCTGGTTGTCAACTCTCAATCGGTGATTATAATCGATTATGAAATAATTCTAAATCAACGATGAAAATCCAATCGAGATTTACGATAAATGATATTCTACGATCAATGTTTAAGAAAATTGTGATTGCGATATATGTTTAAAATATTTCCGACTTTTTCTGGGTAACTAATTTAAAATTGAGAGCTGTAACATGCACTGACCTTAAAGGTTGGCATATTTTATAGAAGTTCATCAATAAGAAAGAATTTAAACATAAAAAATCTATAATTATATACTATCAAAATCAACAATTGCTCGAAACTATAATTTGACTAATTTGAAATCCTAATAAATTGATGAAGTGTAGAGTTAGTTATAATTAGGGTTGCGACACTATGCTTTTTAAATCATAGATCTTAAGAGTATCACAGACGGAATGAAATGGTATCGAATACTTTACACTGCTGGTGTAGAACCATTCAATACTCTTTAATTCTCTCCGTCTATAATATCTTCGGGATCTATGATTTTAAAAGCATACTGTCACAACCCTAATTATAGTTACTATTAAATTAAGAAAAATTGTTTACTCTATATTAGTATATACCTAGTATAGTCTAAAGTTCTAATATATAAAAATGTATACTCATCTGTCGTAGTTTCACTTGTGTTCATTTAATAAATTTATAAGTCAACTATAAATATCTGAACTAACTTATTCTTGTGTCAAGAATTGGGAACTTTGTTCCAAATGAATTCTTCCAGATCATCTAACTATTGACTAACTTTTAGAATGTTATATAGGAATTTGTCCTTAAATTTGGAGTCATAAAAGTGAACGAAGTGTGACTGAAACTGAAATTTAGTAATTAGTATATTTTATATTAAAACTTCAGTGTGAATGGGAAGACCTGAACTCCAAGAATTTTTTTATGGAGATAAAGTATTCGATTCTCTTCTAGGGAATCAATCTAAAGCTACAGCTATCCCGCACAGTGACTGCTTTTCAACACAGTGATTTAAGCACAGTGACTGCTTTTCAACACTGTGATTTAAACGCTACCCATGCAGTGATCTTTTGATGATATAAAATTACTTTTATTTTAGATTCCGCAGGGTAAATTATTTTATGTTTCTTATTCTAATACTGAAAAAATGAAATTAGCTCTAATTCTAATTTAAACAAATGAACGAAGACATATGTCGAAAATTCAACTATAAATAACATATGCTAAAGAATAAAATTATCATCGCCCAAAAATACGAGGTTAAATTTTTCCTAGATTAATTACGTATTAATTGTCAGCAGGTACTACATCTTCAGTCCTATAAGAAATAACATAAAAAATACTATTATTACACAGTTCTATCTATAATAACAATTATTATATAGTTTTTTCTTATATGAACGATGATGTGGAACTGACCAATAATTCTTATATAACTTACCTAATGATAATTTTTCCCTGCGATTAATTTTAAACAAAAAACTATATTGGTCAATGTTTCCTTGGATTTAATTTTGTCAAGAACTGAAAGTATAAGTCCCAATTCGTTGGCCAAATTTCAATCACTTTCTCCCACTTCAAACCATTTCCACCCTTGAAAGGTGCGATAAATAAATCTAAGGGAAAAAGTTTATCTCTTCTATACGGGACAAATTGCACTCATTATAAGTAGTTAGAAACTGAGTTAAAGCCCACTAAAGACTGAGTTAAAGCCCACTAAAGACTGAGTTAAAGTCCACTAAAGACTGAGTTAAAGCCCACTAAAGACTGAGTTAAAGCCCACTAAAGACTGAGTTAAAGCCCACTAAAGACTGAGTTAAAGCCCACTAAAGACTGAGTTAAAGTCCACTAAAGACTGAGTTAAAGCCCACTAAAGACTGAGTTAAAGCCCACTAAAGACTGAGTTGAAGCCCACTAAAGACTGAATTGAAACCCACTAAAGACTGAGTTAAAGCCCACTAAAGACTGAGTTAAAGCCTACTAAAGACTGAGTTAACGCCCACTAAAGACTGAGTTAAAGCTCACTAAAGACTGAGTTAAAGTCCACTAAAGACTGAGTTAAAGCCCACTAAAGACTGAGTTAAAGCCCACTAAAGACTGAGTTAAAGCCCACTAAAGACTGAAATAAAGCCCACTAAAGACTGAGTTAAAGCCCACTAAAGACTGAGTTAAAGCCCACTAAAGACTGAGTTAAAGCCCACTAAAGACTGAATTAAAACCTACTAAAGACTGAGTTAACGCACACTAAAGACAGAGTTAAAGCCCACTAAAAACTGAGTTGAAGCCCACTAAAGACTGAGTTAAAGCCCACTAAATACCGAGTTAAAGCCCACTAAATACTGAGTTAAAGCCCACTAAAGACTGAATTAGAAGCCCACTAAGGACTGAATTAAAAGCCCACTAAAGACTGAATTAAAGCCCACTAAAGACTGAATTAAAAGCCCACTAAAGACTGAATTAAAAGCCCACTAAAGACTGAATTAAAGCCCACTAAAGACTGAGTTGAAGCCTACTAAAGACTGAATTAAAGCCCACTAAAGACTGAATTAGAAGCCCACTAAGGACTGAATTAAAAGCCCACTAAAGACTGAACTAAAGCCCACTAAAGACTGAGTTGAAGCCTACTAAAGACTAAATTAAAGCCCACTAAAGACTGAATTAAAGCCCACTAAAGACTGAGTTAAAGCCCACTAAAGACTGAATCAAAGCCCACTAAAGACTGAGTTGAAGCCCATTGAAGACTGAGTTGAAGCCTACTAAAGACTGAATTAAAGCCCACTAAAGACAGAATTAAAGCCCACTAAAGACTGAGTTAAAGCCCACTAAAGACTGAATCAAAGCCCACTTAAGACTGAGTTGAAGCCCATTGAAGACTGAGTTGAAGCCTACTAAAGACTGAATTAAAGCCCACTAAAGACTGAATTAAAGCCCACTAAAGACAGAATTAAAGCCCACTAAAGACTGAGTTAAAGCCCACTAAATACCGAGTTAAAGCCCACTAAATACTGAGTTAAAGCCCACTAAATACTGAGTTAAAGCCCACTAAAGACTGAGTTAAAACCAACTAAAGAGTAAATTAAAGCCCACTAAAGACTGAATTAAAAGCCCACTAAAGACTGAATTAAAAGCCCACTAAAGACTGAATTAAAGCCCACTAAAGACTGAGTTGAAGCCTACTAAAGACTGAATTAAAGCCCACTAAAGACTGAATTAGAAGCCCACTAAGGACTGAATTAAAAGCCCACTAAAGACTGAACTAAAGCCCACTAAAGACTGAGTTGAAGCCTACTAAAGACTAAATTAAAGCCCACTAAAGACTGAATTAAAGCCCACTAAAGACTGAGTTAAAGCCCACTAAAGACTGAATCAAAGCCCACTAAAGACTGAGTTGAAGCCCATTGAAGACTGAGTTGAAGCCTACTAAAGACTGAATTAAAGCCCACTAAAGACAGAATTAAAGCCCACTAAAGACTGAGTTAAAGCCCACTAAAGACTGAATCAAAGCCCACTTAAGACTGAGTTGAAGCCCATTGAAGACTGAGTTGAAGCCTACTAAAGACTGAATTAAAGCCCACTAAAGACTGAATTAAAGCCCACTAAAGACAGAATTAAAGCCCACTAAAGACAGAATTAAAACCCACTAAAGACAGAATTAAAGCCTACTAAAGACTGAATTAAAGCCAACTAAAGACTGAATTAAAACCCACTAAAGACTGAATTAAAACCCACTAAAGACAGAATTAAAGCCCACTAAAGACTGAATTAAAACCCACTAAAGACAGAATTAAAGCCTACTAAAGACTGAATTAAAGCCCACTAAAGACTGAATTAAAGCCCACTAAAGACAGAATTAAAGCCCACTAAAGACTGAATTAAAACCCACTAAAGACAGAATTAAAGTCTACTAAAGACTGAATTAAAGCCAACTAAAGACTGAATTAAAACCCACTAAAGACAGAATTAAAGCCTACTAAAGACTGAATTAAAGCCAACTAAAGACTGAATTAAAACCCACTAAAGACTGAATTAAAGCCTACTAAAGACTGAAAAAAAGCCCAGTAACAGTGGACGGTAGAAAAACACTAATGTTGATAGTTTGAGGTAGGATCATATTTATTCTGAAAAGATATAAACTGAAAATTTAGAGTATAATGAAGTCGTTTATATTAAACGAAAAGGTTTAGATTTTAAATGAAGGTTGATGGATATTTTCTATAGACAAAAAAATACATCTATTGTATTAACAGTTATGTTTTAGTTTGTTAAATATGTTTCTTTGATTATTGAGCTTTTTCGTAGTGATATATCCTATTTGAACGAAATTTAATGCAATTGGATTGTCGGGTATATTATGTACCAATATGAAATAAACCTATCTGAAAAGTATATCTTTAAACACCTCATATCGATCAATTTAACGTACAGATCATAGAAATCTAACGTACAGATCATAGAAATCTAACGTACAGATCTTAGAAATCTAACGTACAGATCATAGAAATCTAACGTACAGATCATAGAAATCTAACGTACAGTTCACCCCAACAGACCCAAATGTTTAATTTGACTGCATATCAAACTACAAACTCCTCCATTAGTTTTATGGGCCATATAAAGTCTGGTTCTCGAAGAGGGAAATGCCAAGGAGGATTAAAAATAAATAATCCTCAACTCAATGAAGGAGGATATGTGCTTTAGCATCAGTACTTATATCTATAGAGACATAATGTCACACCTGCATTGTATTTCGTCAACAACAATACCTACGACACTACATTCAATAGATTGTTTTGAAATGGACAGGTTTATGAATACATATGTAGATATGTAAACAGTTCTAATATTTCTGAAAGAAAATGGATGGTTGTCCCGAAATAGTTACACTGTAACTGGTTTATAAAGAAATAATCAAGATAAATGAGTATTTTTTTCAACTATTCTTGTTTTAATGGAATAAAAGTATTATAAATATATTGTATTTTTTTTCAGTGGTTTTGGTACTTTCACATAGAAAAAAATCTTGGTCATTTTAATTAAAGAGTCACAATAACCTGGAATCTATTTATCATCTATATTAACTAACAAAAATTATTAGTCAACTAATGCATATGCTCCACATCGAATACTGATTTATGTGTGTATAACCCCGAATCCCCATGTCAGGTCATTACTAGGGTTGAGACAATATGCGTTTAAAATCATAGATCCTGAAAATATTATAGACGTATTGAATTAAAGACTATTCCATCGTTCTAAATCAGCGGTATATAGTATTCGATACCATTTCATTTTGTTCTGTCTATGATATTCTTAAAAGATCTATGATTTTAAACGCATATAGTCACAACCCTAGTCATTATACAATCATGAAGTGAGCATTACAACCAACTAGCGGATACAACAAACTACATTACTGCCATTAATGTTGTATCTGCTAGTTTGTTGTATCCGCTAGTTTGTTGTACTGCACACACCATGATTGTTTAATGACCTGGCAGAGGGGGTTACATTTAAGTATTCGATTTCATAATATATAAAATTAAAGGCGTTTATCGTTAAAGGCGTTTAAAAACGCTTAGCGCAATCGCGAGAGTGTGCAACTCGGCAAATTGCTCGGTGCAAAAACATCACTGCTGTAGATGACAGTACAAGTGACTACGGTACTACTGCACATGACAGTACAATCCGCACTTCAATATTTGTTTTCTTGCGAAGCGTGTAAAGAGGTGACATTTTTGACGCCTTTTGTTTGAGCAAATTATTTGATCATTTGTGGCGGCACTTGACACCTTCGAAACCATGTCAACAGTCCTACTACAAAGCAAAGTAACAACACTCTGAAGCTTCGAGCACTGTTGGTTATATTCATTTACTCTGATATGCTAATTCTAGGGCTATGATATCTTCAAGGAGTTTATCGTCTTTTGGTATTATCACGTAACGTTCTAAATTCTGTCACAACTGTGATAAAAACATAATTTTTTGGAATTTATAGCATTAACGAAATGCCAAGAAAGAAACTAGAGACTGCGCCACTTGAAATGTATAAAATAATAAGTCTTAAACTTACGATGCCCCACCGTAATTATCTCTCTGGGTATATTTTTAAACAAACAAAAGATCACCCAATTTCTATCAGGTTTCTCCAATATAAATAAATACATTGAGTACACACAGTAAATAAATGCAATAAAAGTAAATCAAGCCCACACCTCCACGGAATAAACTGGGGTAAAAAAAACCTCAGCAACTATCACACAAACTGATAAAAACTCTACAGCTAACACAGGAAAAAGAAATTAACACCCAATTCATTATAGTCCGAAATTGATGAGCATACCTACAGACTAAGTGTGAAGATTTGTCTGATAAAAGGATGAAACCAGTGGGTATACAAACAATCTGTAGCCCCCTGGGGCACCCAACCCTCTATCACCTCAGCGTAACGAACCACTAAGAAGATTCCTGTTGGAGCAAACCAGTTGCAAGGCAGAGTTAGAAATCCAAGAATTTGATTCCACACAACGATAGCACGACTGGAATTTCCCCCTAAAATTTGAGAGTAGAGGGTTCTACTATTGCGAAAAAAGGAAATTCCAACAGGTAGGTATACTTTCTACGTGCAATATATGGGAAAATGTGGTCCAATGTCGTGATGGCTTATTACCCACCATGTGATTTAATAGGGAGCTTGTGCAAGAAGGTGATCTTATAAATTATGTATCGACAGTCTTCGAAACACGCTGCCGGTAACGATTTCTATCTCCGCAGTGCATGTATGGATAGAATGTTCCAAGCGACTACAAAAAGACGTACCCTCCAGACGATGTGTCGATAAGCCTCATCGAAATGAGATGGCGTAGTACAAATTACATACAGGCACTTCTTACCTAAGTCAAACTAGCATTGCGCGTCCTACACTTTTATTTCTCTTGATAGAAAGGCAACCAGACAGCCAAGCCAATTTATCAGCTTGGTGGAGATTAGTTAGGCCCTAGATTAGCAAAATTGCAGCCTTGCAGATAAGGCTATATAGTGACTGTGTTGTACGTGTGTGTGTAGGATTTAAGCAGCAGGGGGTGTTGTCTTGTTTGTACGAAGGTGTGAAGCAGGTGAAGAGTGTAAAGAGATTAAAGTGGCTTGCAGACTATTGTTCGGAGACGCTCAACATCGTATCGCGCAGGCAATCCACTAGGCTAAACAACGCCGAAACGCTAATTCCGCCTGAAATCATCTTCCATATAGTAGAATTCAATAGCATTATCAACAAATCGTTAGTTTCAAGAGAGTTACTAATCTACCAAGATGATGTAGACGAAGATAGCAAGAAAAGAATTTAGTTAGACGTTAGAGAGGATAGACTTGAAGGTGCCAAAATGATCGGGCTAATCCATATTCTGTATAACCAGTCAGGTACATTAGGTATTCTCAAGAATAAGCGAGAGCTGGCTATGGAAATAGCACTGCCTTATCCCCATACTGGGCAGTGGCTCAGATCCAATGCATATGTTAATGGTATGGCAACATCTGAAACTGAGAACCCTTTGACTTTCGAGAATTTGATTGAAAAATATTCAAATTATCTTTTGGACCGTGTAGATTGAAGTTGTAAAGAAACCTCATAAATATTGGCGAACACATCGCTATGGAAGTACGAGACTGAGAAATATTTTGTTAGCTATGAAATAACTTTGGAGATTACTTTAGAAACTCTCCAAAGTGAAGAAATTTAACGGTGGTTGAACGCACAAAACGAAATTACTAGTTACCAGACTCAAACACAATTATAGTCTGTATCAATTAACCATTAGCAAATTGAGAGCCTCAAACCAACCGTCCTGCAACAGTTGACTCCCTGCGGCCAGGGCAAAAACAATGACCAATCTAAATTGCTCAAGACAAATAATGATAAATAAGAAGTTCATTGCTATTAGTTTGGAATGAGCTTCATGGACCATGGCATAATTAATGAGAGGGTCCCTTAAATGGTCCTAGAAGCGTTCCATCATCACACGATCAGAGACTGCACGGCAAATTTAGTTACGGTGAAATCGGATAGGAACACCTAGTGTACATCTTCTAACCAACATGGAAGATTTTCATAGTTTTAGTGTTAAATAGTAGAAGATTGGCAATATATATTATTAATAACCATACCTATTTTATGTGTTCAATTTTAATTATTTAATTGACTGCTGGAGGAGTATTTTATTTATTAAGAAATTATTTTTTAAATTTTGAGTAGGTACCTATAGCTACTGCTAGTTTATTACTAATTAGCGATTAACTCTGTATTAAATATAAATAAACACTAACAAATATCTATTCATTTTAATTAATAGCAACAACTAAATTAAGGACTTAGATTCCATGAACAATTTGGTCAAATCTTTGAAGCCATGTCAATTTAAGATAGTGTGACAAGTAGGTTTTTTTAACAAATTAGCTGCACGAGGATATTAGGTACTTGGAGAGTATATAATGACATACTTAGAAACTTGGGCTGCTAGTTTAAAGAGATATTGGAGTTGTTGAACTAACTTAACAGTTATTTTAAAACAAATGAAAGAAATGCGAAGTAAAATTGCAAGTCGGTAATATGTTTAACGGTTTAAAATGCTTGATAAATTAAAAATGAATAGTTTTATTCTCTCTGAGATGAAGTGGAAATAATGTATAGCATTTGGTGAAGGAGATATCTGATCATTTTAAAAATGTTAGTAATAATAAGTTAATGGCATAGTTGTATGGCTGATTGTTTGGTTGGTTGTTTTTATAGACAGAAAAAGAGTTTGGAATAAGAAAATTAAATTGAAATATAAAATAAAATAATCACACACATCGAAAACATTCGAATAATTAAGTTATTAAAACCTAACTGTACTATTTAAACCAAAATATTCTCAGTCAAATTATTTTAAAATAATATGTGAACATTTTGAATTGTGTATTAATGCAGACTGTGTGTCAAATACACACACACACAGTGTGTCAAATGTAGGTACACATACAGTGCCAAGTACACACACAGTGTCAAACAGGTGACAAAAAGTCACCAGGAGTGGCAAATTGCAGGTTAGAAGCCACCATCGGAATTTGAGGTGTGAACTGATGTGGAGGGGGGGGGGACTTCGGGGCAACCGGCCCCTGACGGCGGGCACACGTACGTACAAACGGGCCCGTGCAAGGGAAGTGAAAAGAGCAAAAATATTCAGTAGGAGAATTTAAAAAAATTCAGCAGAGGTTACCATGTGCCCAGTCAGAAATTTTATAACGACAGCAGACGATCGACAATAAGAGTTAAAATTAGGGTTGTGACATTATGCTTTTAAAATCACAGAAAATATTATAGACGGAGAGAATTAAAGAGTATGAAAGGTTCTACACCAGCGGTATATAGTATTCGATACCATTTCATTTCGTCTGTGATATTCTTAAGATCTAAAGATTAATATTTTTTTAAATTAAAAAGCATATTGTCACAACCGTAGTCATGACATTAAATTTTTTTTGGATTTTTCTTTTCAAAGAGACATCATCTCGGATATTGCATGAAAAATTAGTGAACACTGAAAAAAAAAACTAGAAATTTTATGTTCTACTTAGCAACACTTGGTACATGAAATAGAGTGTTACCAGACGGCTATAACTGAGCTATAACTTGGATATAACTGGGCCATAACAGAACTATAGCAAGGCTATAACGTAGCTCTAGGTGTTGCAATGGCCCATCAAATTTGTTTGCCATTTCATGCCTCCGTCGCAATGTATCTTCTTTTAGCTTGACTTTCAAGGTACAGAAGCAGAGGCAAAGGTAATTAATATTTGAATGTTTAAACACGGGATATAAGTCATTATTTTAAAGAGAAATGAATATTCATTAACGTAAATATACCCTCTGTTCTTATGGAAGAATTTTTTGTATATATACTGTATCTTAAAATTAATCATAATATTTTGTAGAATAAGTTGTTTTTAACAAATGTTATTTCATGATTTCTAGAGCACCCATTTTTTATAAAATATAAAAAGGCATAAAATTTGACATTATAACGCATTATTTTAATTGGCATCCATGATACCTGCAGTGGTATCCATGGATACCAATTAAAACAAAGAATTAAAACGTAAAATTAAACATTTTTCTAAATGATTGAAGATGTGGAACTGATCCATAACTCGGAACTCATCCAATCCAAATCAAGTAACTTATCACCAGGGTTGTGACAATATGCTCTTAAAATCATGGATCCCGAAAATATCATAGACGGAGAGAATTAAACACTATTGAATCGTTCTAGACCAGCAGTATATAGTATTCGATACCATTTCATTTCGTCTGTGATATTCTTAAGATCCATGATTTTAAGAGTATATTGTCACAACCCTGCTTATTACAACAGTCGCTACAACCCCATAAATAACGAAACAGTCACTTTTGCAGTAAATAAGATGGTAGGCACCTCTGAAAGTTCTAGATAGTGAAAGTGTCATTACCTTGTAAACAGTAATTGAATTGCACCTACAGTAAAAATCTGAAAAAAACAGCATCAAAAAATTAACAATACCATCGGAACAAATATTCATATCCACCATTTGAAAAAAAAGCAGGAATATTCTTTTAACGTATATAGACTGATAATAGAGGTTATTTTCACAGGTACGTTAGTTAAGAGTCAGGTTGTACATGTGCTAATTTGCTATTTGATTATTATGATGGGATGAGAATAGGAAAATTAGTGGAGTTACATTCTTTGTGTACAGTCAAACCATTAAATAGCAAAGTACTACCGGGAAAGAAAGTATTGAAAGAATGGACTTGAACGTCTATGGCGTGATGGTAGATATTGTATAGTATCACCTAAATATATAAAATTAAGTAATTTTAATTTTACGAGTGTACCATTGGTGTCATTTTGAAGTCAGAGTCGCTAGTAGAAGTAGGTATGGACACTGTATCACCTTCTGTGTACCATTGGTGTCATTTTGAAGTCAGAGTCGCTAGTAGAAGTAGGTATGGACACTGTATCACCTTCTGTGTACCATTGGTGTCATTTTGAAGTCAGAGTCGCTAGTAGAAGTAGGTATGGACACTGTATCACCTTCTATGTACCATTGGTGTCATTTTGAAGTCAGAGTCGCTAGTAGAAGTAGGTATGGACAATGTATCACCTTCTGTGTACCATTGGTGTCATTTTGAAGTCAGAGTCGCTAGTAGAATTAGGTATGGACACTGTATCACCTTCTGTGTACCATTGGTGTCATTTTGACGTCACAGTCGCTAGTAGAATTAGGTATGGACACTGTATCACCTTCTATGCACCATTGGTGTCATTTTGAAGTCAGAGTCGCTAGTAGAAGTAGGTATGGACACTGTATCATCTTCTGTGTACCATTGGTGTCATTTGGACGTCACAGTCTCTAATAGAAGTAGGTATGGACACTGTATCACCTTCTGTGTACCATTGGTGTCATTTTGAGTCACAGTCGCTAGTAGAAGTAGGTATGAACACTGTATCACCTTCTGTGTACCGTTGGTGTCATTTTGACGTCACTGTCGCTAGTAGAAGTAGGCATGGACACTGTATCACCTTCTGTGTACCATTGGTGTCATTTTGACGTCACAGTCGCTAGTAGAAGTAGGTATGGACACTGTATCACCTTCTGTGTACCATTGGTGTCATTTTGACGTCAGAGTCGGTATTAGAAGTATGTATGGACACTGCAAGTACAAATTCGTTGACAGGGTTCATGGATGCAGAAAAGCTACTCGAAGCATACAGTGCCAATTGATACAGACTTCTATTTTTCCAATTGGAATTTAGATAGTGTATATAATCAGTCATCTCTTGGTACCATTGTTTCCTATTAATTTTAAAAACCAAATAAACAATAATCAGTTTCAACTTAAATTAAATAATTTAGAACGATTTTTCCTGGAGAAAAACAGTTCCAGTTCTTCGTTTAGTGAGCTAATAAATGCAGTCATTATTTGTTGATATAATAAAGTTGAACGATATCAGTCATTGATAAATTAATCTATATATTTATTCTATGGTTAAACCCCATACTGCCCCTTGTTAGAAACTTTACGGAGTTTGCTTGCGATATTTTTATTGGTCAGGAAGCTTACGTACAGCTTATAAGCTTGAACCCTTTTGTAATTTATTTGAGGTTTAATTTTGATTGAATTTAATAAATGTTCGTATAATTTGAAGATATTATTTATGGCCAGGATTTATATAGTAAGTTAGAATTAACGATTGAAGTTAAAAGAATATACAATAGATAGTCTTCTATCATTTTATTCAACTATTAATTATAGTAAATTCAAATATTTATTTGTTTAAGAGAATACCTTAAAGAATACATTTAAAGAATACCTATAGCTAGAGAATATCTATAAAGAATACATCAAAGAATACCTATAGCTAGAGAATATCTATAAAGAATACATCAAAGAATACCTCATATATTACTATCATAGGTTACCTTAAGAATACCTATAGAATACCTCAAACAATACCTCATAGAATACCTCTAGATATGTGTAGGTGTAGTTATCAATTTACTCTCATCTCCCAAACTCAATAATCACTTTCTAGTTCTTTACGGTAGTTCTATTAGTACTTGCAATGGAACTAGAACTAGAATATGGAACTATATAGAATTAGAACTAGCATATGGAATTATTTAGAACTAGAACTAGTATATGGAACTATATAGAACTAGTGAGTGAATGTGGTTATGTGGGTGGCAGACTCTTACGTAATGTGGGTCAGAATGCGGATAATGTGGTTAAATTGGGAAGATATCACTTCCTTTGGATTGTCAGTTATTTTACTGTTTATTGAATTTTAGAATGTTTAGAAGGTTAGTTTTTTAGACTGTATAATCTTTAATCTTTTCGTGGGCGAGCAGACGGTAGGGGATTCACATTAAATTTAAATTATGCGTCTTATATATTGTGGGGCTGATCTCTAACTATCAATAGTGAACATCAGTGTATATCAAATGAATTATTATTTAACTTTTATTGCAATGAAGGTATCATGAATACTAATTAAAATACCTGCAAGTATCATGAATACTAATTAAAATACCTGCAGGTATCATGAATACCAATTAAAATACCTGCAGGTATCATGAATACCAATTAAAATACCTGCAGGTATCATGAATACCAATTAAAATACCTGCAGGTATCATGAATACCAATTAAAATACCTGCAGGTATCAAGAATACTAATTAAAATACCTGCAGGTATCATGAATACCAATTAAAATACCTGCAGGTATCATGAATACCAATTAAAATACATGCAGGTATCAAGAATACTAATTAAAATACCTGCAGGTATCGTGAATAATAATTTTATATTAAAATAACGAGGTAAAATTTTAAATAAATTGTTTTTCTTTAATGATCCAAGATGTGGACTCGAAGTTTACCCGATAGAAATAATAAAAATGTCTTCAAAATGTAAAATTAAATAAAAACTAATTTTTTAGACATATCCCATTTTATCAATTGTCAAATAAAAAGTTAATATAAAATAATTTTTTTCAGTAATCACTAGAGAAAAATACAACAGAATCTTACCCATGGAGAAAATTATGGTGGGGGCATAGAAGAACATGATGGGCTCCCAGATAATATTCTATGGCCCACAGCCAATTGTAATTTGAGTACAATTCTGTATATTAGAATTATTTGTTCTTTGAGTTCAAATCTCTATATTAGATTTATTTGAATATATTTGTCAGTATATAATCATGTTAATATTTAGTGAAGTATATTGTATTCTCCTTTCTCTGCTTGAAAGCATATGGATATGAAAATTGCAAGCAATTACTTGCAATTTATGTCAGAGTTACAAACTTATGTCAGACCTATTGGTGCGTGTAATAAGCAACCGAAATTACTTAGGAATAGAATAAGTTCAGGATTATTTAAATCCGAATTGACGGTATTACAGGCTTCAACCTCTGGAATAAAACCATGTACATTCATTGTCAGGAACAAGAAGTCTAATTTATAATATATATTATTATTAACCTATATATTATATAGGGTAATAATAATAATTATTATTATGTTACGAAATTTTGGTCGAACTTGCGTTTTTCAACGCCAGCCTTTGAAAAAATGCTCATGGCAAAAAGTTTAGCTGCAATTGATTTTAACGGAGCCTTTCACACTTGCGTTAGAAAAAACGCTGGTGAAAAAAACGCAAGTGTGAAGGACTCCGTTAAAATCAAATGTAGCTAAACTTTTTGCCATGAGCATTTATTTAAAGGCTGGCGTTGAGAAACGCAAGTGTGAAGGTGGCCTTAATAATGACGAACAATATGCACATTATCATTTTAACTTTGTTATTTTAATGAATTATATATATATATATATATCGATATACCCACCATTATCTTCACAGGCCCCCACCATAATCTTCCCTGGCCCACCATAATCTTCCCTGGCCCACCATAATCTTCCCTGGCCCCACCATAACTAAGTAAATGTTGTGTAAGGTGCTCAGTGAACATTATTCTTCTCTGGTGAATGGACCTACTAATTTAGCATCATTAATATGGGACAAGGAACTGTTACCACAGTCTGCAATTAACATAGAGAGGAGTGGAGTGGTAATGGCGGTGAGGAGGAGGAGTGGAGGTGAAGAAGATATGGAGGAGAAGAAGAAGATATGGAGGAGAAGAAGAAGATATGGAGTAAAAGAAGAAAGAGAAAAATATGTAAGGAACACAACATATTTGAAAAAAAATCAACTGACAAGAATTCATATTGATAATTAAACCAAATACTATCGTTGCAGCCACGATTACTAAAATTATTTCAAACATTCTTGAGAACAAAAAACAGACCCTGTAATGAGTTGAAAGTGAAACATTTAATGGTTCTACACCAGCGGTATATAGTATTCGATACCATTTCATTTCGTCTGTGCTATTCTTAAGATCTATGACTTTAAAAGCATATTGTCACAGCCCTAATTATAACGCATGCACAGTGTATAAAGTCGGAAGCACAGACAAGTAGCCTGACCAACTTACTGTACAAAGTACAGTGCTGTGTACTGTAAGTTGAGAAGATGTTTCCTAAGGATGTGCCCACTGTGTAAAGTAATTAGGCCTGCTGCAGTACAACTGTATAGGCCTACTTACACTGATGAGCAAATGGACACCATCGGAAATAGAGCTGCTACACATATCTAGAGTCAAATATTACCGTGGCAGATGGTTAAGTTTCTAGTTATCGAGCTGTTCCATATTTTCGATCATGGAAATTTTTTTTTTAATTTTAACTTGCTATTTCAATTAGTAAGTTAAAATTGAATATAGTTAAATGATAATTATTGTAAACTTTCCTTATACGATCGAAACTGTGAAACCGTCCAATAACTCGGATAGCTAACCCTATTTAAAATACAAAAACAAACAACTGATCATTTTTATTTAACGTAAAATTAACTCTGAAATCATTAATAAATGCAATAAGAATTAACAATAATTGTACAAATATTTAATTCGGAAATATGTATGTAAAATACATTTATGATCATGTGGAAGTATAATTAAATATATTTAATAAAACTAATTTATTGTTCCATGAAAATACAAACATAATCGAGGCGTAAAAGGATTATAAATCAACCCATTAATCCCACACAATGACTATAATCATTGGAAAAAAATGTCAAAAGAATTTATTCGAACAATACTTACATAGAGAAAATTTCGAAGCATGATTAAGATTAAAAGAGATTAAGAGACCATAGATTCTATAGAACATCTTTACCAAGTTAATTAATCGTTGAAAGAATGTTATTAAGCTTAAGAAGGGCATCATTAAGTTCAAATAAGGACCCATTAAGATGTTTTTAAAGGACTCTATATAGGATAACAACTAACTTTATTTATTTATTATAGTGTGTCTTTGATATCTTACGTGTTCGTGTTATTAATGAACATCTTTAAAATAATACAAGTTGCAGCATTTATTTATTTGGTACAGTTATATATCGATTAATGAGCCTAAATCTTATTATTTAAAAAATTACTTCCGTCAGGGTCGAAAGATTAAATTTTTAATGTAAAAAGAATTCGAAAAATGTTACAGTTAAACTTCTCCGTTATCCCATAACTGTCCCATTTAACTGTCCAATATCCTGTCCCATTGTCCTAAAGTCCTTCCTTCTGTCCTCGCAGTATGGTTCAACTAAATTACCGTGGACCCGACCATAGACAGGTTCTTGATATGGTAATTAGGGTGGTTACTGGGACCACTATATGGTCCTGAGAGAGACTTTGCATTAAATAATTTAGAACTGTAAAAAAATATTAACATTAAAACAAAAACTTTGAATTTAATGACATTAAACAACAAAACTTTTAAATTTTGGTTTAATAACAATAACCAAAATCCAAAACTTTTAATTAAATAACAAGATGAAATTAACTGAAATTAAGAATTTAAAAATAATTGTAGACAAAACTTTTAATTTAATATTGATAATTGTAACGGAACCTTGAATTGTAAACCATATTATTATGACCAAACCTTGGAATTATAGACCATATTATCATTTCCACATCTGAGTTAAAAGAAAAGAAAGTGTTGGTTGACTCACCATTAAAGCAAACGGAAAACTGCCGTCAAAATACCCTTACTTTTGATAAAGTAATGGACGACGACATATCATTTTCTCCACCGACCGAATCAACTAGAAAACCTAATTCAACTAGAAAACCTAATTCAACCACAGAGTTCATCCTAGGAGAAATGGATGGAAGAACCTAGACGTCTCTGCATTTACATTGATGGATTACATCGCTTTCGCCTATTATTCTAAATCAATTTGAACATTTTAAATCAATTTGAAGAGTTGCAGCAGAAAACTCGTGCTTAGAAGTGGCAATTTACTAGTCATTAATGGCCTCCATTTTATTGAATTGACCTAAACATAGATTTATAAGATGATTTGCGGTGTGTGCAGTTTGTAAGTATATGCATACTGCAATAGTGTACCTACATGGTTACATATTTTACTCAGACTTTCTGAATAATTAGAATTAAGTATCATTTGTATAAATTATCTTATGGTTATGTGGTTCAGATCAAGATTACATATAAATTTATAATGAGCCATAAAATGTACATCATAAAAACAATAATCATCAAAAAGTTATACAAGATTATATCTTAGAGGACAATTCACTGGGAAATTTGACTGCTACTGCAATTCTAACATTAAATTTTAAAATAAATCCTAAATTATTACTACAAAATACCATAAAATACGTCAATGCATTCTATCATTCAAATTACAAATCATTTTACCCCATAAAAAACCTCGTTGGAAGAGAATGCCATGAAACGCACCATTACACTAATTTCAGAAATTGCTCTAATTCCAGAGCCCCATTAGAGCAGTAGAAATATCCTGATGGTAATTATTAAGCCAGTCCGTGTTCAATGAACCCTGAGAAACCAAAGGCAACACAAGTTGTGGTCAACTGAGACCGCCAAAACGATAGACTTTGGCATTCTTCTGAACTCTTTTTGCCGCGAAAAGCGCGTACGGCTGCGCGCCAGAGCTGCGCACTGACAAGAATCTAGGTAGTGGGCAGCTAGGTGCCTTCTTCTTCATTATCAATTCTATTACTGTGTTCAAATCTTCGATTCTTATCATACCGATCAGAGGTCTTCTTTTTTTAACAGCAGCAAATCAATTTTCTCAGGTAAGGTTCACCTGCCTCCTACCAAGGTAAGTACCCCAAAGCTAGACCTTGCCAGGAATCTAAAGCATTTCCAGGTTATCTAGGTTGGATGTAGGTATCGTTTACGAAAGAGGTAACTTAACGACCGTGCGATGGTGTCCAACTGCCCAATTTATAGCTCTTTAATGATTCACAAATTCCAGGACACAAGTCATATAAAAGCTCATAGTTAAACTTTCTTCCATTTTAGGACTCTACATATATTTAGAACACATTCTAAATGCTCGTCATTTAATTAGCTAGAGCTGCCATACTTTAAATCTTGGCATTAGCATAGGATTGCAAATTAAAAGATAGAAGTTGATCACAGCAGCCAAATAATAATGGCAAGCCATCTAAAGAAAGAATGCCATAATTTCAATTTATAAATTCCATTTAATTCGATCTAGAACATCATCAGCAAAGCTGCATATAAATTTCTAAAGCTTCATAAAGTACAACGAACCGATCCATATACATATTATTACGAACGAAACCAGCACTATAAATATGTTATACTGCTTCAACCTATAATTTGCACAGGTTTTCTAATGCTATTCCTATAGCAGTCTAGATTTTCCGTAGCAATAGTGCGTATACTAGGAGATTCGTGCCGTATATTTATTGATAAGCCTGCTCAGATACACATGAGAATGACACTTTAATATGTTTACATACACAGATATGATGTCAAGCCCTGGAAGAATTCCATCACAGCAATATCATTACACTGGACAACCAGCTACAAAAATGTTGATAGTTATTAATATCAAAATCAAAGGTTGATAACTTTATTCAAATGGTAGAATATGATTCACAATTTTTTTGTCTGTTCCAAATCTTTAGTAAAAAGGACATAGTTTAGAATTTAGTGATAGGATAGTACCTATCTAAAGTATTCTTAGTTGTTCGTGTATATAGAAGGTAAGAATCTCCAGAGTCTATCTAACCAATCCTATTCTAAACTTACGGGAGATGAGTGGACAGGTACACAAATGTGTTCATCCAGCGAAGGGAGTAATAATTCATTCGTAAAACAAACAAACCTCACCTAGCAATTTATTTTTTGCTCCTACCTATTCTAATATGATAGCCAATTACCCGAGGGCCAAATCTTTACACTAGCCTAAAATACCTAAGTATTGAATTACAACATATCTAATCGCCCTAGACAAAACTAATGGGGAATAAACAATGCTATACATAGGTTGCGATCAAAATACAGAATCCTGAGAATGTAATTGAAAATCCGGTGATTTTATCGTAGATTAGGTGTTGGTCCATGCTGACTGGGGTGATCATAGTCTTGAAATCTAACCGTGTTAACCAATTTCAAACTTCAGACTTAAACAAACACTGAGTGCGATGGTATATAATTTAAAGCTTTTTTTACGTAACATGATCTCGTTCAAGAGTTTTTCATTTTTTATTTTCATCTTAAGATGGAAATAGAAGGATGAAATTCCTGTAGCTAGGCATGCGCTATCATCTCGTCTGGATTTTATGGAGAGAATATTTCACAGAACTAAAGTTGTGTGCGCGCTAAAGGAATTGCGTTAAGTTATTCAACAGTGCATTGACTTGTCGATGGTAAAAATATTATGGAATTACCCTGAGAACAATTTTAACAAAAATTACATGCCATTCATAGTCATTCTCAAACTTTAAATGCAATTACGAATAAACTGTGAGTATTAACGCCGAAACAATTAACATTTGTCTAATTTCAAACAAGTCTATATATAAATCAATTTTTTAAGGAAGTTAAGATTGCTTTAACAATTATAAATACAATTTAAAACAAGGAACCCTACTTCCTTAATTCTTCTCTCAGGCAATGTGTTTCGTATCTGTTTGTGTTGTGACACTCAAATTAGTTCCAATAATGGACACAATGGACACTCTGACGGCATGAGGCGACGTCCAAACACCGCAGGTTTAATCGCAACATCTCCACTGTGGTGGATACTGGATATTGAGGAGAATTATCCTGAGTGTGTGGATACTTCTATTGCATGGGATTTATTAGGTTCCCACTTGTAAATAAGCATTAACTTTTGTAGGGGTTTTAAAGTCTGCTTTGGAACCGAAAGCCATATTAATGACGTTAGAAGTAAATGAAATAAAAACAATTAGAAGATGCATAAAAGCTCCTTCGTGAATGCAGTCACTTACCATGGAATGTGATGAAAAGGGACACAAGCACTGGTGACTGCATTCATGGATGGACCAACTTCTACTAGTGACTTTGACGTCAAAATGACACTAATGTTACACAGAAGGTGATACAGTGTCCATACATACTTCTAATACCGACTCTGACGTCAAAATGACACCAATGGTACACAGAAGGTGATACAGTGTCCATACCTACTTCTACTAGCGACTGTGACGTCAAAATGACACCAATGGTACACAGAAGGTGATACAGTGTCCCTACCTACTTCTACTAGCGACTCTGACTTCAAAATGACACCAATGGTACACAAAAGGTGATACAGTGTCCATACCTACTTCTACTAACGACTGTGACGTCAAAATGACACAATGGTACACAGAAGGTGATACAGTGTCCATACCTACTTCTACTAACGACTGTGACATCAAAATGACACAATGGTACACAGAAGGTGATACAGTGTCCATACCTACTTCTACTAGCGACTGTGACGTCAAAATGACACCAATGGTACACAGAAGGGGATACAGTGTCCATACCTACTTCTACTAGCGACTGTGACGTCAAAATGACACCAATGGTACACAGAAGGTGATACAGTGTCCATACCAACTTCTACTAGCGACTCTGACTTCAAAATGACACCAATGGTACACAGAAGGTGATACAGTGTCCATACCTACTTCTACTAGCGACTCTAACGTCAAAATGACACCAATGGTACACAGAAGGTGATACAGTGTCCATACCTACTTCTACTAGCGACTGTGACGTCAAAATGACACCAATGGTACACAGAAGGTGATACAGTGTCCATACCTACTTCTACTAGCGACTGTGACGTCAAACTGACACCAATGGTACACAGAAGGTGATACAGTGTCCATACCTACTTCTACTAGCGACTGTGACGTTAAAATGACACCAATGGTACACAGAAGGTGATACAGTGTCCATACCTACTTCTACTAGCGACTGTGACGTCAAAATGACACCAATGGTACACAGAAGGTGATACAGTGTCCATACCTACTTCTACTAGCGACTGTGACGTCAAAATGACACCAATGGTACACAGAAGGTGATACAGTGTCCATACCTACTTCTACTAGCGACAGTGACGTCAAAATGACAGCAATTAATGGTACACTCATTACATTGAATTAGAATCATTTTAGAGATGTGCATCAAAAGTATCTTCGACATAGGTTAGGTTCTGATATATTGGATACTAACTCATTTTATCCATAAACTGAAAAAAAAAACATATTGATGAAGTCCCTCTATAAATTTCAAGAGAAATATTTCAACCTTTAATTTATTCACTCATGAAAAAAACATATACCTAAAACAAATACACATACTGATAAAACACATACACATACTGATAAAACACATACACATACTGATAAAGCACATACACATACTGATAAAGCACATTCACATACTGATAAAAAACATACACATACTGATAAAACACATACACATACTGATAAAACACATACACATACTGATAAAACACATACACATACTGATAAAACACATACACATACTGATAAAACAAATACACATACTGATAAAATTAGAACTAAGGCCCAAATAAAACTAATTTTAATTACTGAAGCGTGGTTTAATGTTTGGATTCACAGTTCCACAGGATATATCTAGTGGAACAATTAGGATTGCTATTGCAATTCCAAACCATTCATACTCCATTTAACATTGGGAACACAAAGCAATGGATAGGAATATCTAATGTCAATATATGCTTTGTATCTTTAAATTTGAAGATATAACTAAAATGCTTTAGTGGTTACAAACCTAATTATAGATCTATCAATAGATACAAACAATAACTAAAGAATTTTACTCACTTTAATTTCCTCCTTTGGGATTTTAAACTGTTGCCTAGGCAGGTAAAATATCACGTCAAATTTAGTTAAAACGTTACAATTTTTGTCTACGCGGATAGAAAGTTGTGGTGGGGCCATAGAAGATTAAGAGGGGAAAGTTATGGTGGGGCCATGAAAAATTAAGAGTGGAAAGTTATGGTGGGGCCATAGAAGATTAAGAGGGAGAGTTATGGTGGGGCCATAGAAGATTAAGAGGGGAAAGTTATGTGGGGCCATAGAAAATTAAGAGGGAGAGTTATGCTGGGGCCATAGAAGATTAAGAGGGGAAAGTTATGTGGGGCCATAGAAAATTAAGAGAGGAAAGTTGTGGTGGGGCCATAGAAGATTAAGAGGGGAAAGTTATGGTGGGGCCATAGAAAATTAAGAGGGAGAGTTATGGTGGGGCCATAGAAGATTAAGAGGGAGAGTTATGGTGGGGCCATAGAAGATTAAGAGGGGAAAGTTATGTGGGGCCATAGAAGATTAAGAGGGAGAGTTATGGTGGGGCCATAGAAGATTAAGAGGGGAAAGTTATGTGGGGCCATAGAAAATTAAGAGGGAGAGTTATGGTGGGGCCATAGAAGATTAAGAGGGAGAGTTATGGTGGGGCCATAGAAGATTAAGAGGGGGAAGTTATGTGGGGCCATAGAAGATTAAGAGGGAGAGTTATGGTGGGGCCATAGAAGATTAAGAGGGGAAAGTTATGTGGGGCCATAGAAAATTAAGAGAGGAAAGTTATGGTGAGGCCATAGAAGATTAAGAGGGAGAGTTATGGTGAGGCCATAGAAAATTAAGAGTGGAAAGTTATGGTGGGGCCATTGAAGATTAAGAGGGGAAAGTTATGGTGAGCCATAGAAGATTAGAAGGGGAATTTATAGTGGGACCTAATTTAGGGTAAGTGCCGAGTTATTGGATTATTCCACATTATCGATAATATACGAAAAACTATATACCAATCATTATTTAACTTTTTTACATTTTTCTTACATGATCGAAAATGTGACACTGTACGATAACTCGTCACTGCCCCTATTGGCTTAGGAGGTAATATCCGAAAGTTACCTTTACATTCCTATCGTTTGACGAGGTAATCACAGGTGTGGGGAGGTGGTGAGAGGTAAATTATTGGTATGGGCCCATCCTAATGACAGTAGCGCCCTAATGGGTTAGCCCCAAAGAGACCCTGTGACTTCACTGGTACACAGACGTGCTAAACTTAAATTGCCTCCATTATTATTATAATGCCCATATAGGGGAGAATAAACATATGCTTTAAATTATCATACGAACTGACCAGTTTATTGAACACAAAAATATTTATTAATGTTTATATATTTTGATGGTATATAATTGATTTGTGATAGAGTATTTTAAATGGAAGATAATTGAAATATTCTATTTTTATGGGTGCATAGAAAATAATACTAGTTATATATAAGTTAAGTGTATACATTGTTATAAAATAGAACGAATATGTATGTACAGTTACGTCCAAAATGTTCAGAATACTAAAAATAAATTTTGTAAAATGAGCATAACTTTTTGTATTATATTTAAATATTAAAAATTTCGCCCAGTAGTGATATTGTAATTCAGGACTGTGAGAGAAATTTGGTTCAAATTTAGCGGAAAATAAAATATTTATGCACTACAGTAGGCTCCGCTATAGTGAATTTAGATTACTGAGTAAGAGAGCTATCCAGCATAGTGAACAAATTTTCTTTAGTCTGCCATGAAATGGCAATTAGTTTTAGAAAACTGATGCTATTTGTGGCAGACTATAGAAAATTTGTTCACTATACGGGCTATTTCTATTACTCATGACTCTACATTCACTATAGAGGGTTATACTGTATTTCGTTATTTAAATAAAAGGGGATGCGTCCATAATTATCAAAACGTTTTTAGTTTCTTCGAGTTGAAGTAAAAATTTTATGTTTAAATTGTGTATTGTAGCATTTTTTTTACATTATTATTCAGTTACAGTAATTTTATAACAAAATGTCCCTTAAATCTTTAGCCACTCGAGGGGAAATCGCAAAGCTAAGAAAACAGGATAATTTAAGTATTGGATCAACTGCAAAGATTTATAATAACTCAAAAAGTGTAGTTTATAATATTTTGAAAGTTTAGGATTGAACAGTTTCGTGTTTAGGTAGAAAATGTAAAAGCAGACCAGGAAAACCTACTAAAAGAGATGGTTGAGTGATTACTAAATAGGTGAAAAGAGACATAGATTCATAACTGCTATAGAAACAAAAGCTAGATTCCAGATTCCGAACAAACTCTCATCGACGATTTCTGACTGGAGCAACTAACCTAGTCATTGATGAGGAATAAATAAAAGGTAGTCAGTCTCTATTTTGGAAATGAATTTGTGTTATTGTTTAACGAGAAATGGCAAACTGTGCATTTCAGCGATGAATCAAAGTTTAATTCGTTTGGCTAGGTTAGGTTCGTAAAAGGTAAGTAAGAAAAAGTTAATGGAATTATTCATAAGGAATTCATAATGCAATACTTACCACTTGAAGTAATAAAAAATGTAACCGTTTTGGACCGGTCTTTTCAAAGTGCAGACTTAATTAAGCCCATTGAAACTGTTTGGATAATGTTATTATTAAATATTATTAAAACATTATTGGATAATGGGGTACTGAAAAGAATTCAGGCAATGGTCTACGAAATGTGGACTGCTCTAAATGAAGAATGGAAAATATCTCATAAAATTTTGTTGCCTCATGAAATAAAAGATGCCAAATTGTAATTATTGTATTAACTAATCATTGAATTACACTTTTTGTTTTCTTACTACCTCATTTTTTCATCTATTTCTATAAAACGTTCTAATCATTATAGACAGTTCAATTTTTGCTCAAATTACAAAGTAATACATACTTGTTTTATTTTCAGGTAACTTTGAGCCAAATTCTGTCTCATTCATAAGATATACGGCATCACAACTGGGTGAAATTTTGAAAATTTAAATATAGAAAAAGTTATGCTTCATTTAAGGAATTTATTTTTGGCCTTCTGAACATTTTGGACGTAAGGTAACTGTTTATTTTTCTACAATAATTTTTTTAATGACTAAAACTGAGACAATCAATGACAATATGTTAAATGTTTTTTTATGAAGTCGTAATGTAGTTTGTTGAATCCGCTGGTTTGTTGTACTGTTATCTGTTTTTTAACTACACCATCACCAGGTGAGCCTACTACTTTCACTCACCTGTTGAAGCTACTGTTATCACTCACCTGTTGAGGCTACTGTTATCACTCACCTGCTGAGGCTACTAATATCACTCACCTGTTGAGGCTACTGTTATCACTCACCTGTTGAGGCTACTGTTATCACTCACCTGTTGAGGCTACTGTTATCACTCACCTGTTGTGGCGAGGCTGTGAGGAAGGTGTGACAGTACTGAGTGTTCGTATCCTCCTGAGGCTGGCGGGCGAGGAAGCTAAAGCAGCGCCTCTGGGGGTCACAAGTAGCGTAACTGATGCGCCGCAACGCATGACCCATCAGCACCGTCTGGGGGAACGGGGAAAGAGGGATTAGATGGGGGGGGGGGGGAATGGAGGGAAAAAGAGCGGGACCGAAAAGGTGGGAAATATATCCTATAGGTATGGTGAGTATGTTAGAAAAAATTAAGTATTAGAAAAATTGAGGACCTATATAAAATATAAAGAAGAGTTATATTAAAAGGTATTCATGATACTTCAAGTATCACGGATACCAATTAAAAAGAAAGTTAAATAGTATAGCACGGGCTGTATCATCAGAGTGTTCCACAATTTCCTTAATATTGGTTCGATTTGAATTAGGTTCATTTCAAAACAATCCCAAAACTTCAGAATTTTATTTATATACATAAGTAATTTAATGTAAAGAGGTAATCACTCCCATAAGTAGAATAAACTTAATTGCCTTTTTATTACCTCTGAGTAAACCCCTGGCAACAAAGATTATACCTGGGATGTTTGGGGGATATCCCAGGGAAAACTATATACCGCTAATTAAGAACAATTCAATACCATTTATTTTTCTCCGACTATAATATTTTCAGGATCTATGATCTTAAACGCATATTGTCACAACCCTAGTCATGAACTGTTAGACAGTGGCTGAACGAGAAGTTTCCAAACAGGTGGATTTGCAGAAGTTCACATGGCGACATGAACATTAAATGACCACCAAGATCACCTGATCTTACACCTTGCGCTTTCTTTCTATGGAAATATCAATGATTTGACAAACAAAAATCCATCAACAAATAACAGAAGTAACATTTGAAATGTTACATAACACTAACATCCAGACCTGTATAAATTTAGTTATCCAAAACAATTGCCGCCAAACTGAAATATAATTTATATCAAGTGAGATATAAACCTAAATTGAAAAAATCTAATGTTTTGAGATTGTTTTGAAACCAACTGAATTCAAATCGAACTAATATTAAAGAAGTTATTAAATTTTAAAATGTGGAATACTACGATGAAACACCCTGTATGTTTTTTTCGTAAATGACCGAAAATATGGAGTCATCCGATAAATTGAAATTGGCCCCCAAATTTACCTTATCCTTCGAAAAAATGTATGTTTTACACATAATAAATTCTTCTTTCGTTATTATGTACATTTTATAGTATTTGAATCATCTAATGGATATCAAACAAATGTTAAAACTATTGAGACTGAAAAGAATACCAGGATATGGTTTACTCTACAAATATTAGGGTTACTGCTAAAAATATTTTCTTTCACCATGCCTCATAGAAAACGGTACTTTGAGGGTAAACTAAGTAGAAATAATATTGTAGGTAAATATCTTAGAATGAAGTATGGATTTATTTATGTATGAGATAGATTTCATCAAATTGATATTGTACTAATTTATATTAGTCAATTTTTTTAATTTTGAATATTAAAATATACGAATAATATACATTAGAAACCAACATAGATTAAAATTTAATAACAAATTGAATAATATTTATTAAAATATTATCTGAAAATATAAATTTTTCTTTCAATTTAACCTTGAATACTAACCTTAACCTTTTTCTATACATCTCATTCTTAACCTTAAAAATCACCTTTACCCTATTATTCACCAAACAATCCACCTTTCCCCCTCACCTTTCCATCTGGTTGGCAGACTTTCACTCCAGCGAGGGACACAACCAGCAGTACTTTGCGTCCGTTAGCTGCCCCGCACTGAAAACAAACAGAGGTACATCATTTAAATAAAGGATAACACATATAGTATCACATTATACTGTACAGGGTGACCCACAAAAAAGTGTACCTATCCTAGAAATGATATAAATATTGTATTTATAAGTAGTTAAAAAATGAGTTGAAGTAAATTTAAAAAAATATTTTTTTTTTCATATATCCATTCTACCACCGTCATTGCTTAAGATTGTACGTGTACGATATTTATATTAATTCAAACTTAGGTACACTTTTTTGTGGGTCACCCTGTATTGTGTATATAACATTGGTAATATAAATGACAAAAAAAAAACATGGTTACAGTAGGGAAAGTTCCGATTGTTACAGAACTGGTGCACATGTGCCGAAAATACTAAATATGGTTTAATACGGACTTGACAAATCAGTAACTATGTTAATTTTATATCTATAATGTTGTGAGATATCAGTAACGATCGTTATTATTTTCAATCACATAAAAAAAAATAGATTAGGGTAAGTTCCGAATTATCGGTCACTACTACATCTTCGGTCATATAAGAAAAACAATAAGAATTATCATTACACAGTGCTATCTAATAATTATATTGTTTTTTCTTATATGACCGTAGATGTAGAACTGACCAATAACTCGGAACTTACCCTATCGAACTCGTTCATTTACTAAATATTATACATTTTTATTATCTAAAATGTTGAGGAAAGTCTTAGCCTAAAATCTTTAGAACCAAAACACATTGAAAATGATGACCAATGGAGGAAATAATTTAGAAATAAAAAAAATATTTACAAAAAAAAAAATCAACTATGTAGTACTAGGTATTTATCATTATCATTACTTTAGAAGTTTTAAATGATTAAATCATAGTTATATAATGAAGTCTCATATACACAGTCTGGGAATGGGAATGTTGAACAACTAATTCCAAGTTTCGATGTGGCGCCACGGGTCTCAAACTGCCAGACGTAGAAAAAAAGTACCTAGTTTTGTTTTTATATGAAAATTAATGCAGTGAAAGTTAATTTTTTTAATGTCGCAACTATTAGTGTTACCCGTAGTAAATTCACATTGTGATTATTGAAAAATATATATATTGATATCTATATTATTTTTTAAATACTTTAAATAGTGTAATTTAAGTGTAAATTCACGTTGAATTTATTCAAAAAAGGTTTAACGTACATACGAAACACAAACAAAATTGGAATGTGGATAAAATTTAAAAAAATATTCTATTTAATAAAAATTCAAATCATGGTTACTTTATATCCTTTAAAAGTAACTCTTATACAGTATATAAATAGCAAAGGTATACTTTATAACAGGTGTAAATATCGCGTGATGAAACATACAAAATATTAGCATTAAAAGGGCGTGGCCTGTACTAATGCAAATTAAAATAAATACATGCTATATTCATAATTATATTTTAGTAGTATTATATTATATTTTAGTATAAACACTATTTATAATTTTATAACTTAAGCAATTAAATTATTATTCATATGATATGGTTTGAAATTGAATATTTTTTATGTAATTAGTGTACCATTGGGCAATGGTGTCATTTGACGTCACAGTGAGAAGTAGTAGGGTAAGTTACGAATTAACGATAGGTTTCACATCTTCGCTCATATAAGAAAAACGATATAATAATTAAAATAAATGCATTTTTATTATATCGTATTTCTTATATGATCGAAGATGTGAAACCTACTGATAATTCGTAACTTACCCCAATGGTTTGAAGACTATGAATTTTGAGGAAAAATTTTCCCACAGAAAAAAAAAAGGACCACAAGGAAGAATATACCCACCGTAGAACTCCTCTATAGTGAACTACAACTAGTTCACTATAGAGAGTTTACTTCACTATAGATGATTAAAGAAATGGATAGAAAACTGGCCCAATTTTGGACGACTACTTAATTTTATTTGAAAAAATTCATAATATAGAATATTTCATTTATCAGGACTCTAAAAATCGAGATGGTTCACCATACAGGAAGGACTTCACTATAGAGGAGTTGTACTGACTGGTAGAACTCCTCTATAATGAATCAAAACTATTTCTCTATATAGATATGCATAGAAAACTAATCGGCCCAGTTGCGAAATACGACTCCCTCCAATGGATAATAACGTTTTTTGTGTGTTTTTAATGATGGCTGTCATGAAATACGACACCTTCCAAATACGAAAATTGTATACGACTCCTCAATCTTAAAATGTGATATTTTGGTGATTGGAATGAGATGGCTGTCACGAAACACGACTGCTCATGCTATACGAAACGTAAGACCAACCTAACCTACCTTCAATTGATAAGCAAAAAGCCTTTCTATGTTTATACCATTCAATTTAAATACAACTTATTAAACATTATAATACAATAAAATATCCTTTATTAAACTTTATGATACAATTAAATATCCTTCATCAAATGTTTGAAGCAATCACATAAATAAGTTGGCATAGTTTGTCGTAACTATGATTCAAAAATTGCTATTATATTTATTCTAATTATTATTGAATTCAAATGATTTCATTACTAATACTTGAATGCAAATTAAGAGGAGTCGGATTGTTTTAACATCGCCGCTATATAGCTGTCATGAAAAGCGACTCCCCTGAATTTCTCCCCGTAGAAATACTGAAGAGATACTATTTAATTACCATGAGAGGAGTCGGATCGATTTTTTCAATTTCCAGGTAGTCGTGTTTCGTGACAGCCATCTCTTTCCAAACACCAAAATATCATATTTTAAGATCGAGGAGTCTGATCGAATTTTTGTATTTCGAAGGAGTCGTATATCAAAGGAGTCGTATATCAAAGGAGTCGTATTTCACAACTGCAGGGCCGACTAATCTTTGCTCACTACACAGGCTAGTTCATTACCCAGGACACTATTAATCCACATGGTTCACTATACAGGATTTTATTATGCAGTACAACTTCTGTACATTTCATTATATTAGGTATTCATATACAGATGTAATATTTATTCATTAAATATTATTGTCATATCTGTAACAAATTGTATAAATTAATTAGATATAATTTAGGTTATTGTTGGCAATTTTCCTTGTGTTATTTTTTTCTGTGGAAAAATTTTCATGAGAATTTTTTATAATAACATACAAAATAATTACTGATAAAAAAGAAATGTTTCTCGTATTTTAATTACAAAATTTCTTGTATTTAATTACAAATAAATAAATACAGGGTAAGTTCTTAATTATCGGTCAGTACTACATTTTCGGACATATAAGAAAAAACAATATAAAAATTATTATTACACAGTGCTATCTAATAATAATTTTTATATTGTTTTTTCTTATATGACCGAAGATGCAGAACTGACCGATAATTCGTAACTTACCCTGAACGTTGCTCACTGTATTTTTAATTAAATTCCTAGAATCACCAATATATATATTGTGAAGATACTGCTAGGAATTTTTATTTGCCCTCGCTACAGCCTAGACGGATTAAGATGGTACCAGGCGCCAGTGAAAAAGTACCCTAAAAAGATTAAAGTAGAGGGGAAAATGGTGAAATAGTTACCCTAAAAAAATATTAAAGTAAAGGAAAAAAGATGGAATAGTTACCCTAAAAAGATTAAAGTTGAGGGGAAAATAGTGAAATAGTTACCCTAAAAAAGATTAAAGTAAAGGAAAAAAGATGGAATAGTTACCCTAAAAAGATTAAAGTAGAGGGGAAAATGGTGGAATAGTTACCATAAAAAGATTAAAGTAGAGGGGAAAATGGTGGAATAGTTACCATAAAAAGATTAAAGTAGAGGGGAAAATGGTGAAATAGTTACCCTAAAAAGATTAAAGTAGAGGGGAAAATGGTGGAATAGTTACCCTAAAAAGATTAAAGTAGAGGGGAAAATGGTGGAATAGTTACCCTTAAAAGATTAAAGTAGAGGGGAAAATGGTGGAATAGTTACCCTAAAAAGATTAAAGTAGAGGGGAAAATGGTGGAATAGTTACCCTAAAAAGATTAAAGTATTCATTAATTATGAATAAGTCCCCCTAAAGTAAAATAGGCAAGACAAATGCCCTACTTACAAAAATTAGTGCAAGAATAGAGTGAGTGTACGACGACACCGGTGTGCTAACGAGGGAGCTTTACGAGACGTAAAGAACCCGTTACGAGCTACAAAGAGAGAGAGAAAAAAAAGGGACTTTCTTGTATAGAAGATAAAAGTCAAAGTGCATTACCCTAACACAGGAATAATGGGAAGTGAAGTACATTATTAAAATGCAGTTACAACTAATTAGAAGATATATATATCATTTGGCAACTCAATATTTGATTAAATAATTATTTTATTATGAATTAATTAAATTTATTTTTCGGTAATCCAACACTTAAATTACAGTGTACAAACTGTATCTTAAATATTATTATTGTACTAGTGTATTTGCCCGTTAAAAATAACGGGTCTTCAATAGTTATTTATTACCCGTTGTTAAGTTATTGTTAGTAAATTAAAATTGAAAAATTCTGTATAAACTGATACTTATTTCACAAATAAACACATTTAAAAACGAATAAAAACAGGGGAATTTAAATATCAAGTCAATACATTCCCGTGCGTACCATAGTTACATTCTTCATGTTTAATACCCATAGTGTAAAAGCGGACACCAAATAAATAAAAAACACACTAAGGAAATTATTAGTATAGATAATATCATGATAAATTAATTAATTCTCTCATATGATCGAAAATGTGGAACCGTCCAATAACTAGGAACTTACCCTAAATCGTCTTACAATGTTACTCAAATTAATCAACTGAATACCGTGGATTTGTACGCTGTTAATAATATTCTGCAGCTTATAAGCAATGGAAAAAGTATTTTGTTATAGATATTTTGATAATGAAATATATAAATATCTCTCAAGTAAAATATAAAATACGGAAAATATATTTCTAAAGTTACTGCATCAATATTACGTATATTGAAGGAAAATTAAAACATGAATATTAAAAACGTTGATGATTACAATAGCACACATACTTTCAAAATATAAAATAAATTGTTTATTAGTTCACTAATAAACAATGGAGGTGACTGTTTAGAATTCATGAATAATTTGAACCATATTCATTTTAGTTTTTAATTAAATATTATTATATTAATCTATATCTCTAAAAAAATAACTCATCAAGTAAATAACTCACCAAGTAAATAACTCACCAAGTAAATAACTCACCAAGTAAATAACTCACCAAGTAAATAACTCACCAGTAAATAACTCACCAAGTAAATAACTCACCAAGTAAATAACTCACCAAGTAAATAACTCACCAAGTAAATAACTCACCAAGTAAATAACTCACACTGTATTTAAATTCACTTTAATATTAAGAGGTAAAACAGGGCAGCAAAGAGTTAACAGTAGAGTTGGTAGCACTGCCAGGCCTATACTGAAACATTTTATACGGCCTACTGACATGAGATGAACAATGCCGTCTATAGGGTAAGGGGGACATGACCTGATAATGCCGTGAAAATTAAAGGTATTCCTCATTAGGTAATTATTGATTAATTTTTAAAAAATATTTTTAGTTTGATTTGTTAAGAGTTAGAAGAGACAAAGCTGGGGTACACACCTCCAGGAAAAGCTCAGATGTGGCTACATTTTAATTATTCGGAGTAACAACCTGTATATCAGTAACAGTTAATTCACGACGAAAGTAATCAAATTTCTCTAATCTGCCAAGACAATACAAGGCGACTGATAAGAAAAGTGTACCCAACTCTGAACTAATATTAATATCGTACACGTACAATCTTAGCAATGACGGTGGTCGAATGGATACATGAAAAATAACCTAATTTTTAAATTTACTTCAACTTATTTTTTACTACTTACAATATAATATTTATATTAATTCTATGTTGGGTACACTTTTTTGTGGGTCACCGTGTATAAAGACAGCTGTGCTCTTCCATTTCAAACTAAAATAAATAATTAATTAATTAATTAATTTATTAGGGGGTTTAACGTCTGCTTCGGAACCAAAGGCCATATCGCTGACGTCGAAAGGAAATTAAATACAAGGGACTGGAAGAAGCAGTCAGAGAGGAAAGTAGCTCCATGAATAGAGTCACCTACCACCAGCCGGTGACAATGCAGAAAAGCTACTCCGTGAGTGCAGTCACTTACAAAGGAATGTGACGAAAAGGGACACAAGCACCGGTGGCTGCACTCGCGGATGAAAGAGGAAAATGAAGAGGTGATAGTAAATGAAGCATACGAGCCTACTTAACACAAAATTGAGGAAAATGAAGAGGTGACTATAAACAACTACATATAATTATGGACCCTCTAGTATTTTAAAATTATTAATAAATAATATGGGTTTGTCCACCTTGGGGGTACATTTGCCTATCTCAGGGGGTACATTTGCCTATCTCAGGGGGTACATTTGCCTATCTCAGGGGGTACATTTGCCTATCTCAGGGGGTACATTTGCCTATCTCAGGGGTACATTTGCCTATCTCAGGGGGTACATTTGCCTATCTCAGGGGTACATTTGCCTATCTCAGGGGGTACATTTGCCTATCTCAGGGGGTACATTTGCCTATCTCAGGGGGTACATTTGCCTATCTCAGGGGGTACATTTGCCTATCTCAGGGGGTACATTTGCCTATCTCAGGGGGTACATTTGCCTATCTCAGGGGGTACATTTGCCTATCTCAGGGGGTACATTTGCCTATCTCAGGGGGTACATTTGCCTATCTCAGGGGGTACATTTGCCTATCTCAGGGGTACATTTGCCTATCTCAGGGGTACATTTGCCTATCTCAGGGGAACATTTGCCTATCTCAGGGGTACATTTGCCTATCTCAGGGGTACATTTGCCTATCTCAGGGGTACATTTGCCTATCTCAGGGGTACATTTGCCTATCTCAGGGGGTACATTTGCCTATCTCAGGGGGTACATTTGCCTATCTCAGGGGGTACATTTGCCTATCTCAGGGGGTACATTTGCCTATCT